>MBPM02000167.1:0-86960 GCA_001695595.3 Plasmopara viticola | reverse complement strand
TTGGCTCGGCCGTGATTGACAGGATTCTTGGTCATCTTGAGGCAAGACTGGTTGTCATCAAGAATCTTGAGCTCCGGTCCAGGCTCACCTGCCGCATCCAGAATCTCGCATAGTAAGCGATGAACCCATTTACCTTCTTGAACTGCTAAGCTTAGAGCAATGTACTCAGCTTCGCTGGTTGACAATGAGACGCTTGACTGCTTTTTACTCCCCAGCTTACCGGAGCACTCATCAGTATGAAGGCGAAACCAGAAGTGACTTGCGGTCGGTGTGATCACCTGCCCAATCAGCATCCGAGTATCCACAAAAGTTGACTTCGTTGCCGGGCTGAAAGCAGATTCCATGAGACTTTGTACCTTGCAGATAGCAAAATATACGCTTGACTGCAGTCCAATGCTCAATCTGTGGGTTTTCCATAAACCTTGATACATAGCCAACTGCAAATGCAATGTCCGGCCGCGTCGCTGTCGACAGATGCATCAGAGCCCAACCGCTTCTCGAAATGGCGCGTTTACCTTGGTTGCAGAGTTGCTTGGTACAAGCTTTGTGCTAATGTCTGTTGGACTTATAACTGACTTGCAATCTTCCATACCAAATCGCTTGAGAATGTCATTGATGTATCGCCGTTGACACATTGTGACACTGCCGTTGTCACTATCTACAAGCTCGATGCCCAGGACAAACGCGCACTTGCCACTATCGGTCATCTCAAAGCGACTCTTTAAGGCAATCTTCGTATCCACAATCAATGCTGTTGAACTCCCGGTAATTAGAACATCATCAACATATACCAGAAGTAGCGCGCAGCCGTTGTTTGAGACCTTGATGTATAGGCACGGATCGAAGGCTGAAACTTGATATCCAATCGAGCACACAAACTCATCAAAGGTCTCATTCCATACGCGAGAAGCTTGCTTCAGACCATAAATTGCCTTGTCGAGTACAAGACAGTCGAATTCTTCATCAAGTTCAACTCCCTCTGGTGTAGTGCAGTAAACAGCTTCCTTCATCCTTCCATACAGAAAAGCTGTCACAACGTCCAATTGATCAAGTGGCCACTCAAAGTACTTCGTCAAAGCGATGACCATCCGTAACGTCACGTACTTGACCACAGGCGAAAACGTTTCTGTATAGTCGATTCCGTATTTTTGTCGAAAACCCTTTGCCACGAGTCGAGCCTTGTATTTCTCGATTGAGCCGTCAGCCTTTCGCTTGATCTTAAACACCCACTTAGTCCCGATAGCTTGAAGTCCTGATGGCAACTTTGCAGCTCGAAAGACTTGACGAAGCCGCATTGAATCAAGTTCCGCACGAATGGCTTTGCGCCAATGAAGCTGATCGGGTCCACTTATAGCTTCTTGATAAGTGTTTGGCTCGGATAAGTCGGAAGCTTCGACAGCGTTCACACTCGCACGCCAGAATGTCGGTGAAGTTAAGTCTATGTTTTCGTCTTCGGAAGCCTGTGATTCTTGATTAATGCTAGGTCCTGATCGCATACGAGATTGTCGCTTGTTTTGACGTGAGTCCATTTCTTCAGGAGCACTTGTTTCATCCAGTCCTGCTTCACGATACTCGGAACTTGAAGCTCTTTCTGATTGATGCTGCTTGCGCTTACCTGTTTGCTTGAAGTTCGTCGTGTATGTAAATCCGTCGTCTTCTATTTCGAGTGAGTCGAAGTCAATGTTTGCTTCCTCAATGTCGTCAAAAATGTTGACTTCCAAATCACCAAAACTTGATTCGTCAAACTTTACGTCCCGACTGATCACTATCTGCTGAGTTTGAATGTCGTAGACTCGATATGCTTTGGACACTTCTTCATAGCCCACAAACACACCAACTCGAGACTTGGGGTCCCACTTGAGCCTCTTTTCTTTCGGAGTCAAAACGTAGGCCCGACACCCGAAAACGCGCATATGTCCAACGCTTGGCTTGAGCTTGTGAATGATCTCGAATGGAGTCTTGTTCTTGATTTTTGGTGAGGGAAGGCGGTTCTTGATGTATATTGCAGTCATAGCGGCTTCTCCCCAAAAACTCTTGTCCAGCTTAGCGTGATGTAGTATGCTGCGTCCAATAGTCACAATCGTCCTTATTGCGCGCTCAGCTGTTCCGTTGGTTTGATGCGCATATGGGACTGTTACCTGCTGCTCGATACCCTTGTTCTCGTAAAAAATCTTTAACGAGTTGGTCGCAAACTCACGAGCTCCGTCATGACGTACGAACTTGACTTTCTTTCCAAACTGAGTCTGAACCTTCAAAATGTAAGTCTTGATTGCATCTTCGCTGTCCGATCTGGCTTGCAAGCAGAAACCCTTCATACATCCACTGGCCTCATCCACAATTAGTAGGAGATACTTGCTTCCCCAAGTGATACTTGCTCCATTGGGCCGCAGATGTCAAAGTGGAGAAGCTCAAAGAAGGCAAATCGACGCTTGTCAGGATTACTTGGAAACGGTTTCTGGACCATCTTGCCCTCTTGGCACCCGCGACAAATGTTCGGCAAAGTTGACATTGATGCATCACGAACGTCTTTAATCATTCCACCAGTAATCATTTTGTGGAGCACGTCACAAGGTGCGTGACCCAATCGTGCATGCAGGTCAATCTTGTTACTTGATTCAGTCGTATTAGCCGATGGCCGTAAAGTCCGAAGCCAGTAAAGACCGTCAACTAGGTCGGCTGTTGCCACTATCCCTTTCGAAATCTTCGACTCAATGTCCATGCGGGCACCGTCAAACACCACTTAACAACCGCTTTTGTTAATCTGCGGGACAGAAAGTAGGTTCTTGCTCATCTTTGGAACGTAAAGCGCATCTTTGATTTCAATGTCGCGTATGTCCCCGTTAGGTAGCACCACCCGCTCAAAAATGGTTCCCACACCCATAATTGCGGTTTTGCTTCCATCTGCTACCGCAAGTTCGCCACAACTTTGTTCATCGAGAGTCCGAAACTTGGACTTGTCGTAGCAAATGTGGTGCGTGGCACCACTGTCAATGGCCCACATGCCTGGCATATCTTTGCCTGAAGACAGCTCACATTCCAATGATACTGCAAATGCGATCCGGTCGTAATCATTGTCGTTGTTGTACCGAAACTGTACGTTACTTGCTCCGCGTCCACGATTTTGTACGCCGCGTCGAGCTCCTCGATTGTCATCCTTTTGCTTGGTCCAGCATCGTTCCATCGTATGCCCCAATTTGCCACAATATGTGCATTGGCGGGACTCTCTTTCGGCACTGAACGCCTTGGCTGCGTCTTCAGTTTTCACCGCTGGAGTCTTCTCACCTTGTCGCTTGATGTGCTCATTTGTCAGCACCTTCACAACGTCTTGCGTCCGCAATTCTGCACTGCTCATCTCCAAGTTTAGCACGACGTTCTCGTAGCTTTTTGGTAAACTCCGAAGCAGACAAATCGCGACGTCCTCATCTTCCATCTTGGCACCGATACTGCTTAGCTTGGCGCTGATGTTGAGAACCTCGTTGCAGTGATGCAGGACGTTGTCGCCTTCCGCCATTTCCATGCTGAAAAGTTGGCGCTTCAGGTAAATGCGACCAGCCTTTTGCGACCCGCCGTAAAGTGTTTTGATACGGATCCAGGCAGCATAGGCTTCTTCGCAATTGTCGACTACATGATGATAATCCGCGTCCATGTGTAGTAGCATCAAGCCGAACGCAATGTTGCTGGCTCTGACGTACTCATCGCTGGCGCGAGCATCAGTGAATGTCGGCGTGACCTCCCGATTCACCACGTGCCACACCGACTTGGTGAGAAACACGCCGCGCATGTACCGGCACCACGTAGCGTAGTTATCCCCGTTGAATTTGTCGACAAATACTTTTGACGAGACATCTTGCGTGGAGGACATGGTCGTTGGGCTCATAACCTGTTGATTGTTTGAGGCCGGAAGGTAAGGGGAGGCTGAAGAAGCGAAGTGAAGGGTCGTTTGCGTTAACGCGAAGACACTTGACTGAGAGGAAGTAAATTTGGAAGTGATTGATTTATTGGGGTTTAAAGTCCTACAACTCGTAACCACTCATTCTACATAACGTAATTACCTTAAATCGTAAAAAGTGAAAACTATGTTGAACCGCGGTTCGGATTGGACCGGGTTGGGTTGTGTACGTTACCTGAAACCCATAACCCTCAATACGCCCCCTCAATGCGAACCGGCTTGTATGCCAAGCGCCGCTGTCATGGTCTTGTGGCGCGGTCCTGGTAAGCCTTTTGTCATAATGTCCGCCAGCATGTTTTCGGTCTCGCAATACTCAAGATGTATTTCGCCACGCTTGACTTCGTCGCGAATGTGGTGGTACTTGATGTCGATATGCTTGGCTCGGCCGTGATTGACAGGATTCTTGGTCATCTTGAGGCAAGACTGGTTGTCATCAAGAATCTTGAGCTCCGGTCCAGGCTCACCTGCCGCATCCAGAATCTCGCATAGTAAGCGATGAACCCATTTACCTTCTTGAACTGCTAAGCTTAGAGCAATGTACTCAGCTTCGCTGGTTGACAATGAGACGCTTGACTGCTTTTTACTCCCCAGCTTACCGGAGCACTCATCAGTATGAAGGCGAAACCAGAAGTTGACTTGCGGTCGGTGTGATCACCTGCCCAATCAGCATCCGAGTATCCACAAAAGTTGACTTCGTTGCCGGGCTGAAAGCAGATTCCATGAGACTTTGTACCTTGCAGATAGCAAAATATACGCTTGACTGCAGTCCAATGCTCAATCTGTGGGTTTTCCATAAACCTTGATACATAGCCAACTGCAAATGCAATGTCCGGCCGCGTCGCTGTCGACAGATGCATCAGAGCCCCAACCGCTTCTCGAAATGGCGCGTTTACCTTGGTTGCAGAGTTGCTTGGTACAAGCTTTGTGCTAATGTCTGTTGGACTTATAACTGACTTGCAATCTTCCATACCAAATCGCTTGAGAATGTCATTGATGTATCGCCGTTGACACATTGTGACACTGCCGTTGTCACTATCTACAAGCTCGATGCCCAGGACAAACGCGCACTTGCCACTATCGGTCATCTCAAAGCGACTCTTTAAGGCAATCTTCGTATCCACAATCAATGCTGTTGAACTCCCGGTAATTAGAACATCATCAACATATACCAGAAGTAGCGCGCAGCCGTTGTTTGAGACCTTGATGTATAGGCACGGATCGAAGGCTGAAACTTGATATCCAATCGAGCACACAAACTCATCAAAGGTCTCATTCCATACGCGAGAAGCTTGCTTCAGACCATAAATTGCCTTGTCGAGTACAAGACAGTCGAATTCTTCATCAAGTTCAACTCCCTCTGGTGTAGTGCAGTAAACAGCTTCCTTCATCCTTCCATACAGAAAAGCTGTCACAACGTCCAATTGATCAAGTGGCCACTCAAAGTACTTCGTCAAAGCGATGACCATCCGTAACGTCACGTACTTGACCACAGGCGAAAACGTTTCTGTATAGTCGATTCCGTATTTTTGTCGAAAACCCTTTGCCACGAGTCGAGCCTTGTATTTCTCGATTGAGCCGTCAGCCTTTCGCTTGATCTTAAACACCCACTTAGTCCCGATAGCTTGAAGTCCTGATGGCAACTTTGCAGCTCGAAAGACTTGACGAAGCCGCATTGAATCAAGTTCCGCACGAATGGCTTTGCGCCAATGAAGCTGATCGGGTCCACTTATAGCTTCTTGATAAGTGTTTGGCTCGGATAAGTCGGAAGCTTCGACAGCGTTCACACTCGCACGCCAGAATGTCGGTGAAGTTAAGTCTATGTTTTCGTCTTCGGAAGCCTGTGATTCTTGATTAATGCTAGGTCCTGATCGCATACGAGATTGTCGCTTGTTTTGACGTGAGTCCATTTCTTCAGGAGCACTTGTTTCATCCAGTCCTGCTTCACGATACTCGGAACTTGAAGCTCTTTCTGATTGATGCTGCTTGCGCTTACCTGTTTGCTTGAAGTTCGTCGTGTATGTAAATCCGTCGTCTTCTATTTCGAGTGAGTCGAAGTCAATGTTTGCTTCCTCAATGTCGTCAAAAATGTTGACTTCCAAATCACCAAAACTTGATTCGTCAAACTTTACGTCCCGACTGATCACTATCTGCTGAGTTTGAATGTCGTAGACTCGATATGCTTTGGACACTTCTTCATAGCCCACAAACACACCAACTCGAGACTTGGGGTCCCACTTGAGCCTCTTTTCTTTCGGAGTCAAAACGTAGGCCCGACACCCGAAAACGCGCATATGTCCAACGCTTGGCTTGAGCTTGTGAATGATCTCGAATGGAGTCTTGTTCTTGATTTTTGGTGAGGGAAGGCGGTTCTTGATGTATATTGCAGTCATAGCGGCTTCTCCCCAAAAACTCTTGTCCAGCTTAGCGTGATGTAGTATGCTGCGTCCAATAGTCACAATCGTCCTTATTGCGCGCTCAGCTGTTCCGTTGGTTTGATGCGCATATGGGACTGTTACCTGCTGCTCGATACCCTTGTTCTCGTAAAAAATCTTTAACGAGTTGGTCGCAAACTCACGAGCTCCGTCATGACGTACGAACTTGACTTTCTTTCCAAACTGAGTCTGAACCTTCAAAATGTAAGTCTTGATTGCATCTTCGCTGTCCGATCTGGCTTGCAAGCAGAAACCCTTCATACATCCACTGGCCTCATCCACAATTAGTAGGAGATACTTGCTTCCCCAAGTGATACTTGCTCCATTGGGCCGCAGATGTCAAAGTGGAGAAGCTCAAAGAAGGCAAATCGACGCTTGTCAGGATTACTTGGAAACGGTTTCTGGACCATCTTGCCCTCTTGGCACCCGCGACAAATGTTCGGCAAAGTTGACATTGATGCATCACGAACGTCTTTAATCATTCCACCAGTAATCATTTTGTGGAGCACGTCACAAGGTGCGTGACCCAATCGTGCATGCAGGTCAATCTTGTTACTTGATTCAGTCGTATTAGCCGATGGCCGTAAAGTCCGAAGCCAGTAAAGACCGTCAACTAGGTCGGCTGTTGCCACTATCCCTTTCGAAATCTTCGACTCAATGTCCATGCGGGCACCGTCAAACACCACTTATTAACAACCGCTTTTGTTAATCTGCGGGACAGAAAGTAGGTTCTTGCTCATCTTTGGAACGTAAAGCGCATCTTTGATTTCAATGTCGCGTATGTCCCCGTTAGGTAGCACCACCCGCTCAAAAATGGTTCCCACACCCATAATTGCGGTTTTGCTTCCATCTGCTACCGCAAGTTCGCCACAACTTTGTTCATCGAGAGTCCGAAACTTGGACTTGTCGTAGCAAATGTGGTGCGTGGCACCACTGTCAATGGCCCACATGCCTGGCATATCTTTGCCTGAAGACAGCTCACATTCCAATGATACTGCAAATGCGATCCGGTCGTAATCATTGTCGTTGTTGTACCGAAACTGTACGTTACTTGCTCCGCGTCCACGATTTTGTACGCCGCGTCGAGCTCCTCGATTGTCATCCTTTTGCTTGGTCCAGCATCGTTCCATCGTATGCCCCAATTTGCCACAATATGTGCATTGGCGGGACTCTCTTTCGGCACTGAACGCCTTGGCTGCGTCTTCAGTTTTCACCGCTGGAGTCTTCTCACCTTGTCGCTTGATGTGCTCATTTGTCAGCACCTTCACAACGTCTTGCGTCCGCAATTCTGCACTGCTCATCTCCAAGTTTAGCACGACGTTCTCGTAGCTTTTTGGTAAACTCCGAAGCAGACAAATCGCGACGTCCTCATCTTCCATCTTGGCACCGATACTGCTTAGCTTGGCGCTGATGTTGAGAACCTCGTTGCAGTGATGCAGGACGTTGTCGCCTTCCGCCATTTCCATGCTGAAAAGTTGGCGCTTCAGGTAAATGCGACCAGCCTTTTGCGACCCGCCGTAAAGTGTTTTGATACGGATCCAGGCAGCATAGGCTTCTTCGCAATTGTCGACTACATGATGATAATCCGCGTCCATGTGTAGTAGCATCAAGCCGAACGCAATGTTGCTGGCTCTGACGTACTCATCGCTGGCGCGAGCATCAGTGAATGTCGGCGTGACCTCCCGATTCACCACGTGCCACACCGACTTGGTGAGAAACACGCCGCGCATGTACCGGCACCACGTAGCGTAGTTATCCCCGTTGAATTTGTCGACAAATACTTTTGACGAGACATCTTGCGTGGAGGACATGGTCGTTGGGCTCATAACCTGTTGATTGTTTGAGGCCGGAAGGTAAGGGGAGGCTGAAGAAGCGAAGTGAAGGGTCGTTTGCGTTAACGCGAAGACACTTGACTGAGAGGAAGTAAATTTGGAAGTGATTGATTTATTGGGGTTTAAAGTCCTACAACTCGTAACCACTCATTCTACATAACGTAATTACCTTAAATCGTAAAAAGTGAAAACTATGTTGAACCGCGGTTCGGATTGGACCGGGTTGGGTTGTGTACGTTACCTGAAACCCATAACCCTCAATACGCCCCCTCAATGCGAACCGGCTTGTATGCCAAGCGCCGCTGTCATGGTCTTGTGGCGCGGTCCTGGTAAGCCTTTTGTCATAATGTCCGCCAGCATGTTTTCGGTCTCGCAATACTCAAGATGTATTTCGCCACGCTTGACTTCGTCGCGAATGTGGTGGTACTTGATGTCGATATGCTTGGCTCGGCCGTGATTGACAGGATTCTTGGTCATCTTGAGGCAAGACTGGTTGTCATCAAGAATCTTGAGCTCCGGTCCAGGCTCACCTGCCGCATCCAGAATCTCGCATAGTAAGCGATGAACCCATTTACCTTCTTGAACTGCTAAGCTTAGAGCAATGTACTCAGCTTCGCTGGTTGACAATGAGACGCTTGACTGCTTTTTACTCCCCCAGCTTACCGGAGCACTCATCAGTATGAAGGCGAAACCAGAAGTTGACTTGCGGTCGGTGTGATCACCTGCCCAATCAGCATCCGAGTATCCACAAAAGTTGACTTCGTTGCCGGGCTGAAAGCAGATTCCATGAGACTTTGTACCTTGCAGATAGCAAAATATACGCTTGACTGCAGTCCAATGCTCAATCTGTGGGTTTTCCATAAACCTTGATACATAGCCAACTGCAAATGCAATGTCCGGCCGCGTCGCTGTCGACAGATGCATCAGAGCCCCAACCGCTTCTCGAAATGGCGCGTTTACCTTGGTTGCAGAGTTGCTTGGTACAAGCTTTGTGCTAATGTCTGTTGGACTTATAACTGACTTGCAATCTTCCATACCAAATCGCTTGAGAATGTCATTGATGTATCGCCGTTGACACATTGTGACACTGCCGTTGTCACTATCTACAAGCTCGATGCCCAGGACAAACGCGCACTTGCCACTATCGGTCATCTCAAAGCGACTCTTTAAGGCAATCTTCGTATCCACAATCAATGCTGTTGAACTCCCGGTAATTAGAACATCATCAACATATACCAGAAGTAGCGCGCAGCCGTTGTTTGAGACCTTGATGTATAGGCACGGATCGAAGGCTGAAACTTGATATCCAATCGAGCACACAAACTCATCAAAGGTCTCATTCCATACGCGAGAAGCTTGCTTCAGACCATAAATTGCCTTGTCGAGTACAAGACAGTCGAATTCTTCATCAAGTTCAACTCCCTCTGGTGTAGTGCAGTAAACAGCTTCCTTCATCCTTCCATACAGAAAAGCTGTCACAACGTCCAATTGATCAAGTGGCCACTCAAAGTACTTCGTCAAAGCGATGACCATCCGTAACGTCACGTACTTGACCACAGGCGAAAACGTTTCTGTATAGTCGATTCCGTATTTTTGTCGAAAACCCTTTGCCACGAGTCGAGCCTTGTATTTCTCGATTGAGCCGTCAGCCTTTCGCTTGATCTTAAACACCCACTTAGTCCCGATAGCTTGAAGTCCTGATGGCAACTTTGCAGCTCGAAAGACTTGACGAAGCCGCATTGAATCAAGTTCCGCACGAATGGCTTTGCGCCAATGAAGCTGATCGGGTCCACTTATAGCTTCTTGATAAGTGTTTGGCTCGGATAAGTCGGAAGCTTCGACAGCGTTCACACTCGCACGCCAGAATGTCGGTGAAGTTAAGTCTATGTTTTCGTCTTCGGAAGCCTGTGATTCTTGATTAATGCTAGGTCCTGATCGCATACGAGATTGTCGCTTGTTTTGACGTGAGTCCATTTCTTCAGGAGCACTTGTTTCATCCAGTCCTGCTTCACGATACTCGGAACTTGAAGCTCTTTCTGATTGACGCTGCTTGCGCTTACCTGTTTGCTTGAAGTTCGTCGTGTATGTAAATCCGTCGTCTTCTATTTCGAGTGAGTCGAAGTCAATGTTTGCTTCCTCAATGTCGTCAAAAATGTTGACTTCCAAATCACCAAAACTTGATTCGTCAAACTTTACGTCCCGACTGATCACTATCTGCTGAGTTTGAATGTCGTAGACTCGATATGCTTTGGACACTTCTTCATAGCCCACAAACACACCAACTCGAGACTTGGGGTCCCACTTGAGCCTCTTTTCTTTCGGAGTCAAAACGTAGGCCCGACACCCGAAAACGCGCATATGTCCAACGCTTGGCTTGAGCTTGTGAATGATCTCGAATGGAGTCTTGTTCTTGATTTTTGGTGAGGGAAGGCGGTTCTTGATGTATATTGCAGTCATAGCGGCTTCTCCCCAAAAACTCTTGTCCAGCTTAGCGTGATGTAGTATGCTGCGTCCAATAGTCACAATCGTCCTTATTGCGCGCTCAGCTGTTCCGTTGGTTTGATGCGCATATGGGACTGTTACCTGCTGCTCGATACCCTTGTTCTCGTAAAAAATCTTTAACGAGTTGGTCGCAAACTCACGAGCTCCGTCATGACGTACGAACTTGACTTTCTTTCCAAACTGAGTCTGAACCTTCAAAATGTAAGTCTTGATTGCATCTTCGCTGTCCGATCTGGCTTGCAAGCAGAAACCCTTCATACATCCACTGGCCTCATCCACAATTAGTAGGAGATACTTGCTTCCCCCAAGTGATACTTGCTCCATTGGGCCGCAGATGTCAAAGTGGAGAAGCTCAAAGAAGGCAAATCGACGCTTGTCAGGATTACTTGGAAACGGTTTCTGGACCATCTTGCCCTCTTGGCACCCGCGACAAATGTTCGGCAAAGTTGACATTGATGCATCACGAACGTCTTTAATCATTCCACCAGTAATCATTTTGTGGAGCACGTCACAAGGTGCGTGACCCAATCGTGCATGCAGGTCAATCTTGTTACTTGATTCAGTCGTATTAGCCGATGGCCGTAAAGTCCGAAGCCAGTAAAGACCGTCAACTAGGTCGGCTGTTGCCACTATCCCTTTCGAAATCTTCGACTCAATGTCCATGCGGGCACCGTCAAACACCACTTGGAAACAACCGCTTTTGTTAATCTGCGGGACAGAAAGTAGGTTCTTGCTCATCTTTGGAACGTAAAGCGCATCTTTGATTTCAATGTCGCGTATGTCCCCGTTAGGTAGCACCACCCGCTCAAAAATGGTTCCCACACCCATAATTGCGGTTTTGCTTCCATCTGCTACCGCAAGTTCGCCACAACTTTGTTCATCGAGAGTCCGAAACTTGGACTTGTCGTAGCAAATGTGGTGCGTGGCACCACTGTCAATGGCCCACATGCCTGGCATATCTTTGCCTGAAGACAGCTCACATTCCAATGATACTGCAAATGCGATCCGGTCGTAATCATTGTCGTTGTTGTACCGAAACTGTACGTTACTTGCTCCGCGTCCACGATTTTGTACGCCGCGTCGAGCTCCTCGATTGTCATCCTTTTGCTTGGTCCAGCATCGTTCCATCGTATGCCCCAATTTGCCACAATATGTGCATTGGCGGGACTCTCTTTCGGCACTGAACGCCTTGGCTGCGTCTTCAGTTTTCACCGCTGGAGTCTTCTCACCTTGTCGCTTGATGTGCTCATTTGTCAGCACCTTCACAACGTCTTGCGTCCGCAATTCTGCACTGCTCATCTCCAAGTTTAGCACGACGTTCTCGTAGCTTTTTGGTAAACTCCGAAGCAGACAAATCGCGACGTCCTCATCTTCCATCTTGGCACCGATACTGCTTAGCTTGGCGCTGATGTTGAGAACCTCGTTGCAGTGATGCAGGACGTTGTCGCCTTCCGCCATTTCCATGCTGAAAAGTTGGCGCTTCAGGTAAATGCGACCAGCCTTTTGCGACCCGCCGTAAAGTGTTTTGATACGGATCCAGGCAGCATAGGCTTCTTCGCAATTGTCGACTACATGATGATAATCCGCGTCCATGTGTAGTAGCATCAAGCCGAACGCAATGTTGCTGGCTCTGACGTACTCATCGCTGGCGCGAGCATCAGTGAATGTCGGCGTGACCTCCCGATTCACCACGTGCCACACCGACTTGGTGAGAAACACGCCGCGCATGTACCGGCACCACGTAGCGTAGTTATCCCCGTTGAATTTGTCGACAAATACTTTTGACGAGACATCTTGCGTGGAGGACATGGTCGTTGGGCTCATAACCTGTTGATTGTTTGAGGCCGGAAGGTAAGGGGAGGCTGAAGAAGCGAAGTGAAGGGTCGTTTGCGTTAACGCGAAGACACTTGACTGAGAGGAAGTAAATTTGGAAGTGATTGATTTATTGGGGTTTAAAGTCCTACAACTCGTAACCACTCATTCTACATAACGTAATTACCTTAAATCGTAAAAAGTGAAAACTATGTTGAACCGCGGTTCGGATTGGACCGGGTTGGGTTGTGTACGTTACCTGAAACCCATAACCCTCAATACGCCCCCTCAATGCGAACCGGCTTGTATGCCAAGCGCCGCTGTCATGGTCTTGTGGCGCGGTCCTGGTAAGCCTTTTGTCATAATGTCCGCCAGCATGTTTTCGGTCTCGCAATACTCAAGATGTATTTCGCCACGCTTGACTTCGTCGCGAATGTGGTGGTACTTGATGTCGATATGCTTGGCTCGGCCGTGATTGACAGGATTCTTGGTCATCTTGAGGCAAGACTGGTTGTCATCAAGAATCTTGAGCTCCGGTCCAGGCTCACCTGCCGCATCCAGAATCTCGCATAGTAAGCGATGAACCCATTTACCTTCTTGAACTGCTAAGCTTAGAGCAATGTACTCAGCTTCGCTGGTTGACAATGAGACGCTTGACTGCTTTTTACTCCCCCAGCTTACCGGAGCACTCATCAGTATGAAGGCGAAACCAGAAGTTGACTTGCGGTCGGTGTGATCACCTGCCCAATCAGCATCCGAGTATCCACAAAAGTTGACTTCGTTGCCGGGCTGAAAGCAGATTCCATGAGACTTTGTACCTTGCAGATAGCAAAATATACGCTTGACTGCAGTCCAATGCTCAATCTGTGGGTTTTCCATAAACCTTGATACATAGCCAACTGCAAATGCAATGTCCGGCCGCGTCGCTGTCGACAGATGCATCAGAGCCCCAACCGCTTCTCGAAATGGCGCGTTTACCTTGGTTGCAGAGTTGCTTGGTACAAGCTTTGTGCTAATGTCTGTTGGACTTATAACTGACTTGCAATCTTCCATACCAAATCGCTTGAGAATGTCATTGATGTATCGCCGTTGACACATTGTGACACTGCCGTTGTCACTATCTACAAGCTCGATGCCCAGGACAAACGCGCACTTGCCACTATCGGTCATCTCAAAGCGACTCTTTAAGGCAATCTTCGTATCCACAATCAATGCTGTTGAACTCCCGGTAATTAGAACATCATCAACATATACCAGAAGTAGCGCGCAGCCGTTGTTTGAGACCTTGATGTATAGGCACGGATCGAAGGCTGAAACTTGATATCCAATCGAGCACACAAACTCATCAAAGGTCTCATTCCATACGCGAGAAGCTTGCTTCAGACCATAAATTGCCTTGTCGAGTACAAGACAGTCGAATTCTTCATCAAGTTCAACTCCCTCTGGTGTAGTGCAGTAAACAGCTTCCTTCATCCTTCCATACAGAAAAGCTGTCACAACGTCCAATTGATCAAGTGGCCACTCAAAGTACTTCGTCAAAGCGATGACCATCCGTAACGTCACGTACTTGACCACAGGCGAAAACGTTTCTGTATAGTCGATTCCGTATTTTTGTCGAAAACCCTTTGCCACGAGTCGAGCCTTGTATTTCTCGATTGAGCCGTCAGCCTTTCGCTTGATCTTAAACACCCACTTAGTCCCGATAGCTTGAAGTCCTGATGGCAACTTTGCAGCTCGAAAGACTTGACGAAGCCGCATTGAATCAAGTTCCGCACGAATGGCTTTGCGCCAATGAAGCTGATCGGGTCCACTTATAGCTTCTTGATAAGTGTTTGGCTCGGATAAGTCGGAAGCTTCGACAGCGTTCACACTCGCACGCCAGAATGTCGGTGAAGTTAAGTCTATGTTTTCGTCTTCGGAAGCCTGTGATTCTTGATTAATGCTAGGTCCTGATCGCATACGAGATTGTCGCTTGTTTTGACGTGAGTCCATTTCTTCAGGAGCACTTGTTTCATCCAGTCCTGCTTCACGATACTCGGAACTTGAAGCTCTTTCTGATTGACGCTGCTTGCGCTTACCTGTTTGCTTGAAGTTCGTCGTGTATGTAAATCCGTCGTCTTCTATTTCGAGTGAGTCGAAGTCAATGTTTGCTTCCTCAATGTCGTCAAAAATGTTGACTTCCAAATCACCAAAACTTGATTCGTCAAACTTTACGTCCCGACTGATCACTATCTGCTGAGTTTGAATGTCGTAGACTCGATATGCTTTGGACACTTCTTCATAGCCCACAAACACACCAACTCGAGACTTGGGGTCCCACTTGAGCCTCTTTTCTTTCGGAGTCAAAACGTAGGCCCGACACCCGAAAACGCGCATATGTCCAACGCTTGGCTTGAGCTTGTGAATGATCTCGAATGGAGTCTTGTTCTTGATTTTTGGTGAGGGAAGGCGGTTCTTGATGTATATTGCAGTCATAGCGGCTTCTCCCCAAAAACTCTTGTCCAGCTTAGCGTGATGTAGTATGCTGCGTCCAATAGTCACAATCGTCCTTATTGCGCGCTCAGCTGTTCCGTTGGTTTGATGCGCATATGGGACTGTTACCTGCTGCTCGATACCCTTGTTCTCGTAAAAAATCTTTAACGAGTTGGTCGCAAACTCACGAGCTCCGTCATGACGTACGAACTTGACTTTCTTTCCAAACTGAGTCTGAACCTTCAAAATGTAAGTCTTGATTGCATCTTCGCTGTCCGATCTGGCTTGCAAGCAGAAACCCTTCATACATCCACTGGCCTCATCCACAATTAGTAGGAGATACTTGCTTCCCCCAAGTGATACTTGCTCCATTGGGCCGCAGATGTCAAAGTGGAGAAGCTCAAAGAAGGCAAATCGACGCTTGTCAGGATTACTTGGAAACGGTTTCTGGACCATCTTGCCCTCTTGGCACCCGCGACAAATGTTCGGCAAAGTTGACATTGATGCATCACGAACGTCTTTAATCATTCCACCAGTAATCATTTTGTGGAGCACGTCACAAGGTGCGTGACCCAATCGTGCATGCAGGTCAATCTTGTTACTTGATTCAGTCGTATTAGCCGATGGCCGTAAAGTCCGAAGCCAGTAAAGACCGTCAACTAGGTCGGCTGTTGCCACTATCCCTTTCGAAATCTTCGACTCAATGTCCATGCGGGCACCGTCAAACACCACTTGGAAACAACCGCTTTTGTTAATCTGCGGGACAGAAAGTAGGTTCTTGCTCATCTTTGGAACGTAAAGCGCATCTTTGATTTCAATGTCGCGTATGTCCCCGTTAGGTAGCACCACCCGCTCAAAAATGGTTCCCACACCCATAATTGCGGTTTTGCTTCCATCTGCTACCGCAAGTTCGCCACAACTTTGTTCATCGAGAGTCCGAAACTTGGACTTGTCGTAGCAAATGTGGTGCGTGGCACCACTGTCAATGGCCCACATGCCTGGCATATCTTTGCCTGAAGACAGCTCACATTCCAATGATACTGCAAATGCGATCCGGTCGTAATCATTGTCGTTGTTGTACCGAAACTGTACGTTACTTGCTCCGCGTCCACGATTTTGTACGCCGCGTCGAGCTCCTCGATTGTCATCCTTTTGCTTGGTCCAGCATCGTTCCATCGTATGCCCCAATTTGCCACAATATGTGCATTGGCGGGACTCTCTTTCGGCACTGAACGCCTTGGCTGCGTCTTCAGTTTTCACCGCTGGAGTCTTCTCACCTTGTCGCTTGATGTGCTCATTTGTCAGCACCTTCACAACGTCTTGCGTCCGCAATTCTGCACTGCTCATCTCCAAGTTTAGCACGACGTTCTCGTAGCTTTTTGGTAAACTCCGAAGCAGACAAATCGCGACGTCCTCATCTTCCATCTTGGCACCGATACTGCTTAGCTTGGCGCTGATGTTGAGAACCTCGTTGCAGTGATGCAGGACGTTGTCGCCTTCCGCCATTTCCATGCTGAAAAGTTGGCGCTTCAGGTAAATGCGACCAGCCTTTTGCGACCCGCCGTAAAGTGTTTTGATACGGATCCAGGCAGCATAGGCTTCTTCGCAATTGTCGACTACATGATGATAATCCGCGTCCATGTGTAGTAGCATCAAGCCGAACGCAATGTTGCTGGCTCTGACGTACTCATCGCTGGCGCGAGCATCAGTGAATGTCGGCGTGACCTCCCGATTCACCACGTGCCACACCGACTTGGTGAGAAACACGCCGCGCATGTACCGGCACCACGTAGCGTAGTTATCCCCGTTGAATTTGTCGACAAATACTTTTGACGAGACATCTTGCGTGGAGGACATGGTCGTTGGGCTCATAACCTGTTGATTGTTTGAGGCCGGAAGGTAAGGGGAGGCTGAAGAAGCGAAGTGAAGGGTCGTTTGCGTTAACGCGAAGACACTTGACTGAGAGGAAGTAAATTTGGAAGTGATTGATTTATTGGGGTTTAAAGTCCTACAACTCGTAACCACTCATTCTACATAACGTAATTACCTTAAATCGTAAAAAGTAAAAACTATGTTGAACCGCGGTTCGGATTGGACCGGGTTGGGTTGTGTACGTTACCTGAAACCCATAACCCTCAATAGCGATCGGCTGCAGATGGGTGTTTCGAGTCAAGGAAAACCAAGATGGGATTATCGAGCGGTTCAAGGCGCGACTCGTTGCCAAGGGATTTTCACAAAAGTTTGGAGTCGATTATGAGGAGACATTTGCGCCGGTGGCGAAGTTTACTTCAATTCGCATCGCGTTGAGTATGGCTGCCAAGTACGGTTTGACGCTACATCAGATGGACGTGAAGACTGCTTTCTTAAACGGAGTTCTGGATGAAGAAATTTATATGCAGCAGCCTGAAGGATATGTGAGCGAAAACAAACAAGATCATGTATTTAAGCTGAAGCGTTCGTTGTACGGTCTTAAGCAATCACCGCGCATGTGGAACCAAACCATCGACGACTTTATGATCAAGATGAGTTTCAGCAAGTGTGAGTCCGATCACTGTGTCTACATCAAGCGCGTGGACGACGATATGGTTATTGTTGTGCTGTACGTGGATGATCTCATTGTAGCAAGCAGCAACAACTCGCTCCTTGTCTCCACCAAGCGTGCGCTAAGCGACCGATTTGAGATGACTGACCTCGGCGAGCTTAAGTACTTTCTCGGTATGGAAATCGGTCAAGACCGAGTACCCGGTCGAGTCACGATGTGACAAACCAAGTTTCTCAAGTCAATTCTGAGCAAGTTTGGCATGCAAGATAGCAAGCCGGTCAAGACGCCTCAAGAAGCAGGGCTCAAGCTGACAAAGAACATGTGTGAAGGCGGCTGCAAGCATGAAGTTACGATGAAGAATGTGCCTTATCGAAGTTGTGTTGGTGGCATAATGTATCTTATGGTTGCGACGCGACCGGACTTTGCTGCGGCTGTGGGAATTCTAAGCCAGTTTGCTGCTGATCCGTGTCCGACGCATTGGCAAGCACTCAAGCGGGTTCTGCGATACTTAAAGGCAACGGAAACGCATGGACTCCAGTTTTCAAGTTGCGGTCCGGCTAAGCTACTTGGGTATTCGGATGCAGACTGGGCTGGAGACATCGAATCTCGCCGAAGTACAAGCGGCTATGCGTTTACACTTAATAATGGATGCATCAGCTGGCGAAGTAAGAAGCAACGAAGTGTGGCGCTTTCCTCAACAGAGGCGGAGTATATGGCTTTATCAGAAGCCACTCAAGAAGCGGTTTGGCTCAAGGTATTTCTGTGCGAGCTTGGTGAGATGACTTGCAATGAGTCTGTCAAGATATTTGAGGACAATCAAGGTTCTATTGCGTTGGCCAAGAATCCAGAATTTCACAAGCGCACAAAACATATCGACATTCGCTACCACTTTGTGCGAGAAAAGGTTGAGGACGGCCAAGTCAACCTTGAGTACATCCCTACGCAAGACATGCTGGCCGACATAATGACGAAGCCAATTCCATCCGCGCAGTTCGATGTTCTGCGTTCAAAACTTGGGATACAAGGCGTCGCCGTTGCCGAGTCGAGTGGGAGTGTTGTCGAAGATGCTGGTGATGATACGCCTCGACCAGCGACTACATATCGGTAAGTATCGGTATCTGCAATCAGTTGATGACTGACTGAGGGAGCGGGTTCAGGATGGGCAAATGATCGATTTCGGGATGGGAAGATGATTGCGCCCGGATGGTGAGTTGTTCTGATTGGCTTAGATAAATCATTGGCTTAGAGGTAGCATGTAGTTGTGAACTAAGGACCTTTTAAATATATTCACTTTGCATTTTGCCAACTAGTGCTCACTTCGACCTTTTCAACAGCATCTACTTGAAGCGACTACTCTTCAGCATGGAGATGGCCGAAGGTGGTAATGTCTTGCATCACTGCAATGAAGTCCTCAACATCAGCGCGAAGCTTTCCAGTATCGGCGCGAAAATGGAGGACGAAGACGTTGCAATCTGCCTTTTGCGAAGTCTGCCCAAGAGCTACGAGAATGTCGTGCTCAACTTGGAGATCAGCAATGCGGAGTTGAGGACTCAGGATGTGGTTAAAGTGCTGACGAATGAGCACATTAAGCGACAAGGGTCGAAAACCACGACAGTCAAGACTGAGGAAGTGGCAAAGGCGTTCAGCGCAGAGCGAGAATATCGCCAGTGCGCATACTGCGGAAAATTGGGGCACTCTGCGGAGCGGTGCTGGACTAAGCAGAAGGATGAGAATCGGAATGCTCAACGCGGCGGCCAAGCTCGTGGACGCGGAGCAAACAATGTTCACTATCGACCAAGCGATCAATACGACTACGACCGTGTTGCGTTTGCGGTCTCACTGGAGTGTGGACTTTCAACAACAAAAAGTATGCCTGGAATGTGGGCGATCGACAGTGGCGCAACGCATCACATACGCAACAACAAGAACAAATTTTCAAGACTCGATGAGAACAATTTTGGCGAACTCTCGGTCGCTGACGGAAACAAGACTGCAATTGAAGGTGTCGGGACAATCATTGAACGCGTGGTTTTGCCCGATGGTATAGAATCCGACATTGAATTCAAGGACGTATTGTTCGTGCCAGCAATGAACAAGAATTTGCTTTCGGTGCCACAGATCAACAAGAGTTGCAAGTTTCAAGTGGTATTTGAAGGTCCACGCATGGATATTACGCGCAAAGTCTCGAATCAAGTTGTGGCTACAGCAGACCTTGTGGACGGTCTTTACTGGCTTCGTACTTCCCAATATTCAGCAAATTCGGCGGTGCGGGGACAAAACATCAATGTGCATGCAAGAATGGTTCACGCTCCAATCGACGTGCTTCGCAAGATGGTCAATGGTGGAATGATCAAGGACGCAAACGTGCCACTAGGTTCAAGCGATCAAGGCATGTGTCGAGGGTGTCAGTTAAGAAAAATGGTTCAAAGACCATTTCCTAGCTCCCAAGACAAGCGTCCATATGATACGTTACGCTCCTTCACTTCGACATATGCGGTCCCATGGAACAAGACTCTTTGGGTGGAAGCAGGTACTTGCTCTTCATTGTAGACGAGGCCAGCGGATGCATGAAGGGCTTTTGCTTAAGAGCCAAATCTGAATCCGAAGAATGTCTCACAAGCTACATCTGTTGTAAGAAGCACTTGTGCTGTAGATGGCAAAATGCAAAAGTGAATATATTTAAAAGGTCCTTAGTTCACAATTACATGCTACCTCTAAGCCAATGATTTAACTAAGCCAATCAGAACGACTCACAATCCGGGCGCAATCATCTATCCATCCCGAAACCGATCTTTTGCCCATCTTGAACCCGCTCCCTCAGTCAGTCATCAACTGATTGCAGTTACGGTACTTACCGATATGTAGTCGCTAATCGGAGCGTTTGTCTGCCAACATCTTCGACAAGAGTCGAATCTATTGAGGGTTATGGGTTTCAGGTAACGTACACAACCCAACCCGGTCCAATCCGAACCGCGGTTCAACATAGTTTTTACTTTTTACGATTTAAGGTAATTACGTTATGTAGAATGAGTGGTTACGAGTTGTAGGACTTTAAACCCCAATAAATCAATCACTTCCAAATTTACTTCTTCTCAGTCAAGTGTCTTCGCGTTAACGCAAACGACCCTTCACTTCGCTTCTTCAGCCTCCCCTTACCTTTCGGCCTCAAACAATTAACAGGTTATGAGCCCAACGACCATGTCCTCCACGCAAGATGTCTCGTCAAAAGTACTTGTCGACAAATTCAACGGGGATAACTACGCTACGTGGTGCCGGTACATGCGCGGCGTGTTTCTCACCAAGTCGGTGTGGCACGTGGTGAATCGGGAGGTCACGCCGACATTCACTGATGCTCGCGCCAGCGATGAGTACGTCAGAGCCAGCAACATTGCGTTCGGCTTGATGCTACTACACATGGACGCGGATTATCATCATGTAGTCGACAATTGCGAAGAAGCCTATGCTGCCTGGATCCGTATCAAAACACTTTACGGCGGGTCGCAAAAGGCTGGTCGCATTTACCTGAAGCGCCAACTTTTCAGCATGGAAATGGCGGAAGGCGACAACGTCCTGCATCACTGCAACGAGGTTCTCAACATCAGCGCCAAGCTAAGCAGTATCGGTGCCAAGATGGAAGATGAGGACGTCGCGATTTGTCTGCTTCGGAGTTTACCAAAAGGCTACGAGAACGTCGTGCTAAACTTGGAGATGAGCAGTGCAGAATTGCGGACGCAAGACGTTGTGAAGGTGCTGACAAATGAGCACATCAAGCGACAAG
This sequence comes from Plasmopara viticola, assembly GCA_001695595.3. Taxonomy (NCBI): domain Eukaryota; phylum Oomycota; class Peronosporomycetes; order Peronosporales; family Peronosporaceae; genus Plasmopara; species Plasmopara viticola. The sequence continues at coordinate 65,641 of MBPM02000167.1, read as the reverse complement.
GTGAGAAGACTCCAGCGGTGAAAACTGAAGACGCAGCCAAGGCGTTCAGTGCCGAAAGAGAGTCCCGCCAATGCACATATTGTGGCAAATTGGGGCATACGATGGAACGATGCTGGACCAAGCAAAAGGATGACAATCGAGGAGCTCGACGCGGCGTACAAAATCGTGGACGCGGAGCAAGTAACGTACAGTTTCGGTACAACAACGACAATGATTACGACCGGATCGCATTTGCAGTATCATTGGAATGTGAGCTGTCTTCAGGCAAAGATATGCCAGGCATGTGGGCCATTGACAGTGGTGCCACGCACCACATTTGCTACGACAAGTCCAAGTTTCGGACTCTCGATGAACAAAGTTGTGGCAAACTTGCGGTAGCAGATGGAAGCAAAACCGCAATTATGGGTGTGGGAACCATTTTTGAGCGGGTGGTGCTACCTAACGGGGACATACGCGACATTGAAATCAAAGATGCGCTTTACGTTCCAAAGATGAGCAAGAACCTACTTTCTGTCCCGCAGATTAACAAAAGCGGTTGTTTCCAAGTGGTGTTTGACGGTGCCCGCATGGACATTGAGTCGAAGATTTCGAAAGGGATAGTGGCAACAGCCGACCTAGTTGACGGTCTTTACTGGCTCGGACTTTACGGCCATCGGCTAATACGACTGAATCAAGTAACAAGATTGACCTGCATGCACGATTGGGTCACGCACCTTGTGACGTGCTCCACAAAATGATTACTGGTGGAATGATTAAAGACGTTCGTGATGCATCAATGTCAACTTTGCCGAACATTTGTCGCGGGTGCCAAGAGGGCAAGATGGTCCAGAAACCGTTTCCAAGTAATCCTGACAAGCGTCGATTTGCCTTCTTTGAGCTTCTCCACTTTGACATCTGCGGCCCAATGGAGCAAGTATCACTTGGGGGAAGCAAGTATCTCCTACTAATTGTGGATGAGGCCAGTGGATGTATGAAGGGTTTCTGCTTGCAAGCCAGATCGGACAGCGAAGATGCAATCAAGACTTACATTTTGAAGGTTCAGACTCAGTTTGGAAAGAAAGTCAAGTTCGTACGTCATGACGGAGCTCGTGAGTTTGCGACCAACTCGTTAAAGATTTTTTACGAGAACAAGGGTATCGAGCAGCAGGTAACAGTCCCATATGCGCATCAAACCAACGGAACAGCTGAGCGCGCAATAAGGACGATTGTGACTATTGGACGCAGCATACTACATCACGCTAAGCTGGACAAGAGTTTTTGGGGAGAAGTTGTTAAGGGTAACCGGTCTATGGTACAATGTACCAGTTGCACCCATTAACCGGTTAGCCCGAACCGGTCCAATACGATCGCACGTTGATTAGACGAGTAGGATGATTGGACGAGTAAGGAATGATTGTGATTAGACGAACTAAATGATAGGAAGAGCTAGTGCATGTCTCATCAGCTAGAACTAACATTAAATGAATCACTTTCGAATCTTCCTTCAACAGCTCAAGTGCCTTCTTCGCTCTTCGCTCCCCGCAAGCTTCGCTCCCGACTCCTTCGCTTCAGAAATCCAACAGGTTATGAGCCCAACTATCATGTCCACTGCGCAAGACGTTTCCACCAAAGTCTCCATCGACAAATTCAACGGAGACAACTACGTGACGTGGAGTCGCTACATGCGTGGCGTGTTCCTGACTAAGTCGACGTGGCATGTGGTGAATCGCCAGACGACTCCAACCTTCACCGACTCTCGTGCCAAGGATGAGTACGTCAAGCTCAACAACATCGCCTTCGGACTTATGCTGCTCCACATGGACGCGGATTATCATCACGTTGTCGATGACTGCGAGGAAGCATGGGTCGCATTGGTGCGTGTGAAGACACTTTACGGTGGGTCCCAGAAGGCTGGTCGCATCTATCTCAAGCGACAGCTCTTCAGCATGGAGATGTCGGAAGGCGGCAATGTGCTACAACATTGCAACGAGGTCCTCAACATCAGCGCCAAGCTCAGCAGCATCGGCGCCAAGATGGAGGACGAGGACGTGGCGATCTGCTTGCTGCGCAGTCTCCCCAAGAGCTACGAGAACGTGGTATTGAATCTGGAGATGAGCACTGCGGAGCTGAAAACGCAAGACGTTGTCAAGGTGCTCACGAACGAGCATATCAAGCGGCAGGGCGAGAAGACTCTGGCGATCAAGACTGAAGACGCGGCACGTGCGTTCAGCACTGATCGGGAGCCTCGCCAGTGCACGTACTGTGGTAAATTGGGGCACTCGGCTGAGCGGTGCTGGACCAAGCAGAAGGACGAGAATCGAGGCTCTAAGCGCGGCGGCAACAACCGTGGACGCGTGGCCAACAATGTCCAGTGGCGTAACGACTACAACGACTACGACGATCGAGTCGCCTTCGCTGTCTCGCTGGAATGCGGCATATCAACGACTAGCAACGCATCGGGACTCTGGGCCATTGATAGTGGTGCCACGCACCACATATGCAACGACAAGACCAAGTTCCACGTGCTTCATGATGACCACGAAGGCGAATTGTCTGTTGCCGACGGTAACAAGGCTGAAATCAAGGGCGTAGGGAACATCATCGAACGGGTGATTCTACCCAACGGCAACGAGCGTGAAATCGAAATAAAGGATGCGCTATACGTGCCAAGTATAAGCAAGAATCTGCTGTCGATTCCGCAGATCAACAAGAGTGGACAGTTTCAGGTTGTATTTGACGGGTCCAAGATGCACGTTACTCGCAAGAAGTCCAAGCAAGTTGTTGCGACTGCGGATCTCATCAACGGACTCTACTGGCTTCGAACGCCGCAACGCTGTGCCAATGCAGTCATGCAAGGTAGCGGTGAAGACTTGCACGCTCGCATGGGTCATGCTCCGGTTGATGTTCTTCGCAAAATGATCAACAGCGACATGATCAAGGACGCCAAGCCACCCTCTAAGTCACCTGGTCTGTGCCGAGGATGCCAGCAAGGGAAGATGGTTCAAAAACCATTCCCGAGCAATCCAAGCAAGCCTAAGTATGCCCCGTTTGAGTTTCTACACTTCGACAATTGCGGTCCAATGGAGCACGAGTCGCTTGGTGGCAGCAGATATTTGCTGATCATCACGGACGAGGCAAGTGGGTGTATGGCTGGATTCTGTTTGCGCGCCAAGTCGGAAAGTGAAGACTGTCTGCGCAAGTACATTCTCAAGGTTGAGAAACAGTTCAATGCCAAGGTCAAGTTTGTGCGTCATGACGGGGCCAAGGAGTTTGCAACCAACTCCCTATTGAATTTCTACGACGATCATGGAATCGAGGTGCAGCCCACAGTTCGCTACGCGCACCAGACAAACGGCACTGCAGAGCGAGCCAACCGGACTATCGTTACGATCGGTCGCACCATGTTACATTACGCTGGTTTGGACAAAACGTTTTGGGCTGAAGCGGCAATGACAGCGATCTACATCAAGAATCGACTCCCGTCTCCGAAAATTCCCGCCAAAACGCCTTACGAAATTGTGTACAAGACCAAACCAAGCGTCAAACACATGCGAGTATTTGGGTGCAAGGCTTTCATCCTAACACCAGGAGAAAAACGACTCAAGTGGGACGCTAAGGCTCGTGAGGGAATTTTCATCGGCTACGAGGAACGTTCTAAGGCATACCGCGTCTTTGACATCGAAGCAGGGAAGGTGGTGATTAGTCGCGACGTCAACTTCGACGAATCCAGCTTCGGTAACTTTGCGGAACGCTTAGACGATGACGACCATGATTCGCTGTTCGACTTCGACTCCCTCGATATCGACGACTCGGGACCAACGGAGTTCAAACACACAGGAAAGCGCAAGCCCAACCACTCAAGCTCGCGTAACAGGATCTCAAACACGCGCTCAACGAGTCAAAACATCGGTTTGGAAGAAGCAAGTGCCCCCGAAGATCCCGTTCAGCCTCAAGCTAAACGCCGACCAGGCATGCCCACTATGGTGGATGAAGAAGAAAAAGACGGCCAAGTTCACGAAGACGGCACGTCTCCAGCGGATGGATCATGGCGAGCAAGCGCCAACGCTGTGGAAATTACTGACCTTTCCGAGCCAACGACATATCAAGATGCAGTTAATGGACCGGAACAAGTGCACTGGCGCAAAGCCATTTAAGGCGAGCTTGAGTCGATGCGACTTCGTGGAGTATTTCGAGCGGCAAAACTCCCGAATGGACAACGTGCCATTGGAACCAAATGGGTATTCAAGATCAAGCGCAAAGCTGATGGATCGATTGAGAAGTACAAAGCGCGCCTAGTTGCGAAGGGGTTCAAGCAAAAGTACGGCATCGATTACACGGAGACATTCTCACCTGTTATCAAGTACGTAACCTTACGAATGGTCATTGCAATTGCCAAGTACTTCGACTGGCCTCTCGACCAACTGGATGTGGTGACAGCATTTTTGTACGGCGTCATGAAGGAGCAAGTGTTTTGTGCAACGCCAGAAGGAGTTGAGCTCGATGATGACTTCGACTGTCTCGAGCTGGTTAAGGCTATCTATGGACTCAAGCAAGCCTCGCGAGTTTGGAACGAGACCTTCGACGAGTTTGTTTGCTCCATCGGCTTCCAAGTTTCGGCTTTCGATCCCTGCCTGTACATCAAGATTGTGGATGTCCACTGCGTACTGCTTCTGGTTTACGTCGACGATGTACTCGTCACAGGAAGCTCGACCGACCTCATCGCGCGCACCAAGAATGACTTGAAGACGCGCTTCGAGATGACGGACAGCGGTGAATGCGTCTTCGTCCTGGGTATGGAGCTGGTAAAACACCCTGACGGCAGTGTGACAGTGTGCCAGCGGCGCTACATCGAAGACATACTCAAGCGCTTCGGCATGCACGACAGCAAGCCCGTTATAAGCCCGGCGGATCCAAGCACTCGACTTGTGCCAAGTGACAAGCCGACAGCAACAAGCGTTCCGTTCCGTGAAGCAATCGGTGCACTTATGCATCTAATGACAGCGACTCGCCCGGATATCGCCTTTGCCGTTGGATATGCGTCGCGATTCATGGAAAACCCTCGAGACGAGCATTGGACTGCAGTCAAGAGAATTCTTCGCTACCTCCAAGGAACCAAGTCGCATGAACTCTGTTTTAAGCCCGGAAACAAAGTGGACTTCCGCGCATACTCGGACGCGGACTGGGCAGGCGACCACACGGACCGCAAGTCGACTTCGGGCTACGCGTTCATATTAATGAACGCACCCATCAGTTGGGGAAGCAAGAAGCAGTCAAGTCTGTCGCTCTCCACCAGCGAAGCAGAGTACATCGCTTTAAGTCTGGCTATACAAGAAGGCAAGTGGATCCATCATCTCCTGCACGAGATTTTGACGGCTGCGAATGAGACCACGCCGGAACTCAAGATCTTTGAGGACAATCAGTCATGCATCAAGATGACGAAGAATCCAGTGAACCATGGACGTGCCAAGCACATCGACATCAAGTACCATCACATCCGTGATGAAGTCAAACGCGGTGAAGTCAAGCTGGAGTACTGCGAGACAGCCATCATGCTCGCGGACATCATGACCAAGGCTCTTCCAGGACCACGTCACAAGGACATGACGACAGCTCTCGGCATCCACGCGTGTTCGCATTGAGGGGGGGTGTTAAGGGTAACCGGTCTATGGTACAATGTACCAGTTGCACCCATTAACCGGTTAGCCCGAACCGGTCCAATACGATCGCACGTTGATTAGACGAGTAGGATGATTGGACGAGTAAGGAATGATTGTGATTAGACGAACTAAATGATAGGAAGAGCTAGTGCATGTCTCATCAGCTAGAACTAACATTAAATGAATCACTTTCGAATCTGCCTTCAACAGCTCAAGTGCCTTCTTCGCTCTTCGCTCCCCGCAAGCTTCGCTCCCGACTCCTTCGCTTCAGAAATCCAACAGAAGTGTTGTAAGAAGCACTTGTGCTGTAGATGGAAAAATGCAAAGTGAATATATTTAAAAGGTCCTTAGTTCACAACTACATGCTACCTCTAAGCCAATGATTTATCTAAGCCAATCAGAACGACTCACCATCCGGGCGCAATCATCTTCCCATCCCGAAACCGATCTTTTGCCCATCTTGAACCCGCTCATTCAGTCAGTCATCAATTGATTGCAGATACCCGTACTTACCGATATATAGCCGCTGGTCGAGGCGTTTCTGCGCCAGCATCTTCGACAACACTCCCACTCGACTCGACAGCCCTCTGTGCTTGAATGCCGAGCATGCTTCGAAGTTTGCAGAATTGCGTAGCCGGAATTGACTTCGTCATGATATCGGCCAGCATATCCTGAGTTGGACAGTACTCAAGCACCACTTGATTGGCTTCAACCTTCTCGCGCACGAAGTGGTATCGAATGTCGATGTGCTTAGTGCGCTTGTGAAACTCCGGGTTCTTGGCCAGCGCGATCGAGCCTTGATTGTCTTCATAAATCTTGATCGCCTCGTCGTTCCTTATTTCGCCGAGTTCGCACATAAAGGACTTAAGCCACACTGCTTCTTGTGTAGCCTCTGAAAGCGCCATGTATTCGGCTTCCGTCGATGAAAGTGCCACTGTCCGCTGTTTCTTGCTTCGCCAGCTAACACATCCGCCGTTTAGCTTGAACAAATATCCGCTTGTGCTTCTGCGAGACTCAATGTCTCCAGCCCAATCTGCATCTGAATAGCCCATTAGCTTGGCGGTGCCGTTGCGCGTAAATTCGAGTCCATATGTTGGTGTTGCTTGAAGATACCGCAATACGCGCTTGAGAGCTTGCCAGTGTGTTGGACAGGGATCTGACGCAAATTGGCTGAGGGCGCCTATTGCCGCAGCGAGGTCCGGACGCGTCGCCACCATCAAGTACATGATAGCTCCAACAGCACTTCGGTAAGGCACATTCTTCATGGTATCTTCATGTTTGCAGCCGCCCTCGCACATGTTCTTCTTCAACTTAAGTCCAGGGTCTTGGGGCGTCCTCACAGGCTTACTTTCTTGCATGCCGAACTTGATTAGTATTGACTTCAGGAAATTCGTTTGCCGCATCGTCGCTTGGCCAGCCTTGTGGTCGACCTTGATTTCAACACCGAGAAAATACCTGAGTTCACCAAGATCTGTCATCTCAAACCGATTGCTCAGCATGCGCTTAGTCGATTCAATGAGCTCTTCGTTGCCACTTGCGATGATAAGGTCGTCAACGTAAAGAACCACAAAAGCCATATCACCATTACCCTTCCGTTTGACGTACACACAATGGTCTGAGTCGCACTTGATAAAACCAATCTTGAGCATGAAATCATCAATGGTTTGGTTCCACATGCAAGGTGACTGTTTTAAGCCGTACAACGATCGCTTGAGCTTGCAAACGTAGTCGGGGTGAGTTGCATCAACGTATCCGTCCGGCTGTATCATATAGATGTCTTCATCGAGCATACCGTTCAGAAACGCTGTCTTCACATCCATTTGGTGAAGCAAAAGATTGTACCTGGCTGCCAAACTCAGCACGATCCGAATCGAGGTGAACTTGGCCACAGGTGCGAAAGTTTCCTCATAGTCGATGCCAAACTTCTGCGAAAAACCCTTTGCAACCAGTCGAGCCTTGTATCGCTCAACTCGACCATCCTGGTTTTCTTTGACACGAAACACCCATCTGCAGCCGATTGCTTTGCGTCCTTTTGGCAGTTGCACGATATCCCAAGTGTCATTTTTAAACAAAGAGTCGATCTCCGAGTCACATGCTGCTTTCCATTTGCTTGCGTTCTTGGATTCCATAGCCGACTTGAACGTAGTTGGCATATCTCCCCCTGAATCCATGCCGTAAGCAGCTTCAAAGCTTGAGCCATCTTGAGCTGCTGCTGACATCTCATCAAGGCCTTGGTTTCTGCTATACCGAGTAGAGTGCGTGTTGTGCTGTGCGAACCGCTTGGCATTTCTTGTTGTTAGATTGGTGAGCGGAGCGAAGGCGAATAGTTTGAGGCGTGTGGTGAAGAGTCTGCGCGAGGGAGAACCGAGCGAAGACACCTGTGAGGAAGAAAGAAGATTTCAAAGTGAGTGTATTCATTTGGTCCTTAGTTCACAACTCTTTGCTACATCTAAGCCATTCATTTATCTAAGCCAATCAGAGGCACTTACCATCCGGGCGCAATCATCTTCCCATCCGGGCGCAATCATCTTGAGTGCGCCTTTCCGTGCGTCTTTCTATGACGCCATCGTTGTTTGTTTGAACCGTCGGACAGCCGCTCGTATTGGACAGCCTTGGGAACCGGAATAAATCTGAGGGAAACCGGCTACCTTCAATACTCCCCCTCAATACGAGCACGCGTGAATTCCGAGAGCCCTCATTAGGTCGGCATGACGTGGTCCTGGAAGTGCCTTCGTCATGATGTCTGCCAGCATTGCCGAGGTCTCGCAATATTCAAGCTTGACTTCACCGCGTTTGACTTCGTCACGGATGTGATGATACTTGATATCAATGTGCTTGGCTCGACCATGGTTGACCGGGTTCTTCGTCATCTTGATACATGATTGATTATCTTCAAATATCTTCAGCTCCGGTTTATCTTTACCAGCTGCTCCCAAAATTTCACATAGAAGACGATGTACCCACTTGCCTTCTTGTATTGCCAGGCTGAGTGCAATGTATTCAGCTTCGCTGGTCGACAGTGAAACGCTTGATTGTTTCTTGCTTCCCCAACTCACAGGTGCTCCCATCAACATAAATGCATAGCCAGAGGTTGACTTGCGGTCCGCATGATCGCCAGCCCAATCTGCATCCGAGTATCCCCGGAAATCCACATGATCACTAGCCTTAAAAGTGATGCCGTGTGACTTGCTTCCTTGGAGGTAGCGAAGAACTCTCTTTATCGCAACCCAGTGTTCGGCTTGCGGGTTCTCCATAAAACGTGATACATATCCAACAGCAAAGGCAATGTCTGGACGTGTTGCAGTTGTCAGATGCATCAAGGCACCCACAGCTTCGCGAAGTGGAACGTCAGCCTTTGTTGTTGCAGCACTTGGCACGAGTCGTAAGCTTAAGTCGGTCGGACTTAATACTGGCTTGCAATCACTCATGCCAAATCGCTTGAGAATGTCGTCGATATAGCGTCTCTGGCAAAGTGTGATGCTGCCGTCAGCGTTATCCACAAGCTCAATGCCCAAAACAAAAGCACATTTCCCACTGTCCGTCATTTCAAAGCGTGACTTGAGACTGCTTTTAGTTTCCGCGATGAGCTTGGCCGAGCTGCCAGTGATGAGTACATCATCTACATACACCAGTAGCAATATGCAATGGCCGTCGACATTCTTGATATAGAGGCATGGGTCGAAAGCAGAAACACAGAAACCAATGGAGCACACAAACTCATCAAAGGTCTCGTTCCAAACTCGGGATGCTTGTTTTAGGCCGTAAATTGCTTTCAGCAGTTCCAAGCAATCGAAATTACCTTCGATTTCCACTCCCTCTGGTACCACACAGTAAACGACTTCTTTCATTACACCGTAGAGAAATGCCGTAACAACATCAAGCTGGTCAAGGGGCCATCCAAGATACTTTGTCAAGCTGATCACCATGCGCAGTGTGACGTACTTGACCACAGGCGAAAACGTTTCCGTGTAGTCAATGCCGTATTGCTGTTTAAATCCTTTTGCGACGAGACGCGCCTTGTATTTTTCAATTGATCCGTCGGCTTTGCGCTTGATCTTGAAAACCCACTTCGTTCCAATAGCATGTTGTCCTGCTGGGAGTTTAGCCGCTCGAAACACGTTGCGAATTCGCATAGAATCCAATTCTGCACGCACTGCTTTTCGCCAATGTACTTGATCTGGTCCGCTAACTGCATCTTGATAACTCGATGGTTCAGAAAGGTCGATAGCTTCGACTGCATTAGCGCTTGCATGCCAAAAATCGCGTGGCACCGAGTGATCATTTGTCTCGCTCTTTTCGTCTTGATTTTCCTGATTACTGGTCATGCGCTCGACCGATCTGCGTTTGGCTCGTCGCTCGTCAAGACTTTCAGGCGCACTTGATTCCTCGAGTCCATTCTCGTGATACTCGTAGCGTGGGAGAGCTGAATCATTGTTCGCGTCATATGCGCCTGATCGGTTCTTGCGCTTTCCGGCCGACTTGAAATTCATTCGGTACACCGGATTACTGTCATCGATGGTGAGCGGATCAAGATTGAGGTCATCGTCATCACTGTCAGGAGCTGGTGGCCCTGTAGATGCAAGACCAAGCCTTGATTCATCAAAGTTGACGTCACGACTAACAATTATTTGTCCTGCCTCTATGTCAAAAATTCGATAGGCCTTCGATGACTCTTGATAGCCCATAAAAATGCCGGCGCGAGCTTTTGGATCCCACTTAAGTCGCTTTTCTTTTGGTGTCAGTGTAAATGTTCGGCAGCCGAATACACGCAGGTGCTTTACACTTGGCTTGGACTTGTACACAATCTCAAACGGGGTTTTGCTTGCAATCTTGGGTGAAGGCAGTCGATTCTTGATATAAATTGCCGTCATTGCCGCTTCACCCCAAAAGCGCTTGTCAAGATTTGCATAGTGCAGTAAAGCGCGGCCAATCGTAACAATAGTTCTGATGGCCCGCTCAGCTGTCCCATTTGTTTGATGCGCGCGCGTATGGAACCGTGACCTGCTGCTCAATACCTTGATCGCCATAGAAGATCTTGAGCGAATTTGTTGCGAATTCTCGCGCTCCATCATGTCTCACAAACTTGACTTGCTTGCCGAATTGCGTTTGAACCTTGACGATGTAGCTTGTGAGACATTCTTCGGATTCAGATTTGGCTCTTAAGCAAAAGCCCTTCATGCATCCGCTGGCCTCGTCTACAATGAGGAGCAAGTACCTGCTTCCACCCAAAGAGTCTTGTTCCATGGAACCGCATATGTCGAAGTGAAGGAGCTCAAATGTATCATATGGACGCTTGTCCTGGGAGCTAGGAAATGGTCTTTGAACCATTTTTCCTAACTGACACCCTCGACACATGCCTTGATCGCTTGAACCTAGTGGCACGTTTGCGTCCTTGATCATTCCACCATTGACCATCTTGCGAAGCACGTCGATTGGAGCGTGACCCATTCTTGCATGCAGATTGATGTTTTGTCCCCGCACCGCCGAATTTGCTGAATATTGGAAAGTACGAAGCCAGTAAAGACCGTCCACAAGGTCTGCTCTAGCCACAACTTGATTCGAGACTTTGCGCGTAATATCCATGCGTGGACCATCAAATACCACTTGAAACTTGCCACTCTTGTTGATCTGTGGCACCGAAAGCAAATTCTTGTTCATTGCTGGCACGAACAATACGTTCTTGAATTCAATGTCGGATTCTATACCATCGGGCAAAACCACGCGCTCAATGATTGTCCCGACACCTTCAATTGCAGTCTTGTTTCCGTCAGCGACCGAGAGTTCGCCAAAATTGTTTTTATCGAGTCTTGAAAATTTGTTCTTGTTGTTGCATATGTGATGCGTTGCGCCACTGTCGATCGCCCACATTCCAGGCATACTTTTTGTTGTTGAAAGTCCACACTCCAGTGAGACCGCAAACGCAACACGGTCGTAGTCGTATTGATCGCTTGGTCGATAGTGAACATTGTTTGCTCCGCGTCCACGAGCTTGGCCGCCGCGTCGAGCATTCCGATTCTCATCCTTCTGCTTGGTCCAGCACCGCTCCGCCGAGTGCCCCAATTTTCCGCAGTATGCGCACTGGCGATATTCTCGCTCTGCGCTGAACGCCTTTGCCACTTCCTCAGTCTTGACTGTCGTGGTTTTCGACCCTTGTCGCTTAATGTGCTCATTCGTCAGCACTTTAACCACATCCTGAGTCCTCAACTCCGCATTGCTGATCTCCAAGTTGAGCACGACATTCTCGTAGCTCTTGGGCAGACTTCGCAAAAGGCAGATTGCAACGTCTTCGTCCTCCATTTTCGCGCCGATACTGGAAAGCTTTGCGCTGATATTGAGAACTTCATTGCAGTGATGCAAGACATTACCACCTTCGGCCATTTCCATGCTAAAGAGTTGTCGCTTCAAGTAGATGCGACCAGCCTTTTGCGATCCGCCGTACAGCGTCTTAATACGCGCCCACGCAACCCACGCTTCCTCGCAGTCATCAACAATATGGTGATAGTCCGCATCCATATGGAGCAGCATCAATCCAAAAGCAATGTTGCTTGTCCTGACATATTCGTCCGAGGCACGAGGGTCAACAAACGTCGGAGTCACCTCGCGGTTGACAACATGCCACACGGCCTTGGTAAGAAACACGCCACGCATGTAGCGGTTCCACGTTGCATAGTTGTCGCCGTTGAACTTGTCGATGGCGACCTTGGCCGAGACGTCATGCACCGAGGTCATGGTTGGGCTCATAACCTGTTAGATTGGTGAGCGGAGCGAAGGCGAATAGTTTGAGGCGTGTGGTGAAGAGTCTGCGCGAGGGAGAACCGAGCGAAGACACTTGTGAGGAAGAAAGAAGATTTCAAAGTGAGTGTATTCATTTGGTCCTTAGTTCACAACTCTTTGCTACATCTAAGCCATTCATTTATCTAAGCCAATCAGAGGCACTTACCATCCGGGCGCAATCATCTTCCCATCCGGGCGCAATCATCTTGAGTGCGCCTTTCCGTGCGTCTTTCTATGACGCCATCGTTGTTTGTTTGAACCGTCGGACAGCCGCTCGTATTGGACAGCCTTGGGAACCGGAATAAATCTGAGGGAAACCGGCTACCTTCAATACTTGTCTCAGTAGCCTTCTCCAACGAATCCGTTCGCTGGTGTCTCTTGTTACCACTTTCATCGCTTTCTTCCATTTCCGCATCATCGTTTTGAACCTGGTCCTCATGCTGCGAGTCCTCATCCGTTGTATTTTCATCATGTATGTAGACTTCCTCTTGACGATAATCACGCTTTCCAATGTCGAAAACGTCTTCCATGAATTGCGCGTCTCGGCTTACCAGCACACGACCACTCTTGATTTCCTCGAACCGATACGCTTTTTCATGGTCCGAATATCCGATAAATCGACAGCGAACCGATCGGGCATCAAACTTTGCGCGCTTTTCTTTAGGCACCGTCACATACGCATGACAGCCAAAGACTTTCAGATTCGCAAGCAATGGCTTCTTTCCCGTCCAAGCTTGATATGGCAAAATGTCTTGATTGAGAGCACGCGTTGGACACCGATTTCGAAGAAACATAGCCGTCATGACTGCTTCACCCCAGTACACCTTCGTCAATCCAGCATGCTCCATCATGCAGCGTGCACATTCCACCAATGTTCTGTTCATTCGCTCCGCCACTCCGTTAAGCTGAGGAGTATAGGGCGGCGTAAATTTCTGCACGATTCCATGATTGCTGCAAAACTTGGCCATTTCGCTCGAAGTGTACTCTCCGCCATTATCACTGCGAAGCGTTTTCACTCGCTTTCCTGTTTGGTTTTCGGCAAGAACGACAAAATTTGCGAATTTCGCGGCTACTTCCGACTTGTTTCTCAGCAAGTAAACCATGCAAAAGTGTGACTTGTCATCAATAAATGTGACAAAGTAACGCTTTCCACCAAAAGTCGGTGTCTGCATCGGCCCACACACATCGCTGTGAATTACCTCAAGCAGTTGCTTTGAACGGCTTGGTGACAAATATGAGAAACTCACTCTCGTTTGTTTACCGAGTGAGCACCCGTCAAACTTCTCCCACTGTTTAACTGAACCCATGTCAAGTCCGTAGCCGATCTTTTTCTTTATCATAGTGTCGAGACCACCATAGCTAATATGACCAAATCGAAGGTGCCAGAGGTACGAATTGGTGTCCCCATGGCATCCCGACGAAGTTATCACATTAGCCTCATCCGGAAGAAGTGGCGTCATGCAAAGCTTGAACAGGCCTTTGCCTTCGCGAGCACCAAGCTTCCACTTGGCCCTTTGTCATAGCAAAACAACCTTCATGTTCAAACGTCACGGCGCCAACATCCTTCGTAAACCGGCCGACTGAAAATAAATTTCGAGAAAGCTTTGGGATATACCACACACCAGAAAGCAGTCCCTTCTTTATACCATGTGGAGTGTGCATTGACATCACGATGTCGCCGGACCCAATCGCTTGCACCACTCCATCGTCTGCAAGGTGCACATCCCTCGGCGTAATTGTCTTAAAATTTCGCATGAATTTCTTGGAACTTGTCATGTGCTGCGTCGCTCCAGAGTCAATCAGCCACACTTCACCCGATTTGGGAATGCTGTCTCCAGCCGAAAAGAGAAAATCGCCATTGTCATCATCGACTTGCGCGATATTCGCTCGTTGCGATTTCTGTCGCTCACCATTCTCGCGAATTCGAACTGGACACTTGGCAATCCAATGTCCTTGTTCCCCACAGTAGTGGCACGCGCTGACCTTTTGCACTGGTCGCCCACCCATACGCTTGCTGTAGTCATTCGCCAAAAAGCTTGTCCTTGACCATGCGCAGCTCCATCGGTCCCAATACCTTGTTCCTTTCGTTTCATGTCTTCATGCAATAGTCGAGATGTCACGAGCTCCCACGACAGCGAGTCCGATCTCGACTCCAAAGTTGTTATAAGAAATGAAAATGACTCACTCAAACTCCCAAGAAGCGTGATCACCAAGTCATCCTCTGTTACCGGAGCGCCCACTGCGTCGAGCTGTTCCGCCAGAGTCTTCATCTTGTTGATATGCGCGAGCACATCATCACCTTCGTCCATCTTGGCCGTGAAGAAACGACGACGAAGAAAGAGCTTGTTCGCTAAGCTCTTCTTCTCGAAGTGGCCTTCGAGCCGTGACCATGCATCATGCGCTCCAGTTGCCGAGCGCACAAGAGGCAGCTGCGAATCTTCCATCGCGAGACAGATGATCGCAAGCGCCTTTCTTGACTTGCGCTTAAACGTCAACTGGTCCAAGGCCGTTGTCAAGTCCTCCATCTTGACTTCCCCACTCGCTACCTCCCATAGGTCCCGCTCCTCAAGCACCATCTGCATCTTGAACTTCCATGTGTGGAAGTTTGTTCCATCGAACTTGTTGATGCGTGAGTTGGTGGCGGCGGCGATGTCCATAGCGAAAGCGTAGTCGGTGTCGGGGGCAGAGTTGGCGGAGCTTGGGCTCATAACCTGTTGTAAGAAGCACTTGTGCTGTAGATGGCAAAATGCAAAGTGAATATATTTAAAAGGTCCTTAGTTCACAACTACATGCTACCTCTAAGCCAATGATTTATCTAAGCCAATCAGAACGACTCACCATCCGGGCGCAATCATCTTCCCATCCCGAAACCGATCTTTTGCCCATCTTGAACCCGCTCATTCAGTCAGTCATCAATTGATTGCAGATACCCGTACTTACCGATATATAGCCGCTGGTCGAGGCGTTTCTGCGCCAGCATCTTCGACAACAAGAAGCCGCTATGACTGCAATATACATCAAGAACCGCCTTCCCTCACCAAAAATCAAGAACAAGACTCCATTCGAGATCATTCACAAGCTCAAGCCAAGCGTTGGACATATGCGCGTTTTCGGGTGTCGGGCCTACGTTTTGACTCCGAAAGAAAAGAGGCTCAAGTGGGACCCCAAGTCTCGAGTTGGTGTGTTTGTGGGCTATGAAGAAGTGTCCAAAGCATATCGAGTCTACGACATTCAAACTCAGCAGATAGTGATCAGTCGGGACGTAAAGTTTGACGAATCAAGTTTTGGTGATTTGGAAGTCAACATTTTTGACGACATTGAGGAAGCAAACATTGACTTCGACTCACTCGAAATAGAAGACGACGGATTTACATACACGACGAACTTCAAGCAAACAGGTAAGCGCAAGCAGCGTCAATCAGAAAGAGCTTCAAGTTCCGAGTATCGTGAAGCAGGACTGGATGAAACAAGTGCTCCTGAAGAAATGGACTCACGTCAAAACAAGCGACAATCTCGTATGCGATCAGGACCTAGCATTAATCAAGAATCACAGGCTTCCGAAGACGAAAACACAGACTTAACTTCACCGACATTCTGGCGTGCGAGTGTGAACGCTGTCGAAGCTTCCGACTTATCCGAGCCAAACACTTATCAAGAAGCTATAAGTGGACCCGATCAGCTTCATTGGCGCAAAGCCATTCGTGCGGAACTTGATTCAATGCGGCTTCGTCAAGTCTTTCGAGCTGCAAAGTTGCCATCAGGACTTCAAGCTATCGGGACTAAGTGGGTGTTTAAGATCAAGCGAAAGGCTGACGGCTCAATCGAGAAATACAAGGCTCGACTCGTGGCAAAGGGTTTTCGACAAAAATACGGAATCGACTATACAGAAACGTTTTCGCCTGTGGTCAAGTACGTGACGTTACGGATGGTCATCGCTTTGACGAAGTACTTTGAGTGGCCACTTGATCAATTGGACGTTGTGACAGCTTTTCTGTATGGAAGGATGAAGGAAGCTGTTTACTGCACTACACCAGAGGGAGTTGAACTTGATGAAGAATTCGACTGTCTTGTACTCGACAAGGCAATTTATGGTCTGAAGCAAGCTTCTCGCGTATGGAATGAGACCTTTGATGAGTTTGTGTGCTCGATTGGATATCAAGTTTCAGCCTTCGATCCGTGCCTATACATCAAGGTCTCAAACAACGGCTGCGCGCTACTTCTGGTATATGTTGATGATGTTCTAATTACCGGAAGTTCAACAGCATTGATTGTGGATACGAAGATTGCCTTAAAGAGTCGCTTTGAGATGACCGATAGTGGCAAGTGCGCGTTTGTCCTGGGCATCGAGCTTGTAGATAGTGACAACGGTAGTGTCACAATGTGTCAACGGCGATACATCAATGACATTCTCAAGCGATTTGGTATGGAAGATTGCAAGTCAGTTATAAGTCCAACAGACATTAGCACAAAGCTTGTACCAAGCAACTCTGCAACCAAGGTAAACGCGCCATTTCGAGAAGCGGTTGGGGCTCTGATGCATCTGTCGACAGCGACGCGGCCGGACATTGCATTTGCAGTTGGCTATGTATCAAGGTTTATGGAAAACCCACAGATTGAGCATTGGACTGCAGTCAAGCGTATATTTCGCTATCTGCAAGGTACAAAGTCTCATGGAATCTGCTTTCAGCCCGGCAACGAAGTCAACTTTTGTGAATACTCGGATGCTGATTGGGCAGGTGATCACACCGACCGCAAGTCAACTTCTGGTTTCGCCTTCATACTGATGAGTGCTCCGGTAAGCTGGGGAAGTAAAAAGCAGTCAAGCGTCTCATTGTCAACCAGCGAAGCTGAGTACATTGCTCTAAGCTTAGCAGTTCAAGAAGGTAAATGGGTTCATCGCTTACTATGCGAGATTCTGGATGCGGCAGGTGAGCCTGGACCGGAGCTCAAGATTCTTGATGACAACCAGTCTTGCCTCAAGATGACCAAGAATCCTGTCAATCACGGCCGAGCCAAGCATATCGACATCAAGTACCACCACATTCGCGACGAAGTCAAGCGTGGCGAAATACATCTTGAGTATTGCGAGACCGAAAACATGCTGGCGGACATTATGACAAAAGGCTTACCAGGACCGCGCCACAAGACCATGACAGCGGCGCTTGGCATACAAGCCGGTTCGCATTGAGGGGGCGTATTGAGGGTTATGGGTTTCAGGTAACGTACACAACCCAACCCGGTCCGATCCGAACCGCGGTTCAACATAGTTTTTACTTTTTACGATTTAAGGTAATTACGTTATGTAGAATGAGTGGTTACGAGTTGTAGGACTTTAAACCCCAATACATCAATCACTTCCAAATTTACTTCCTCTCAGTCAAGTGTCTTCGCGTTAACGCAAACGACCCTTCACTTCGCTTCTTCAGCCTCCCCTTACCTTCCGGCCTCAAACAATTAACAGTATCCTTGTTGAAAAAGGTCACTTGAGCGGAAGATGGCAAAATGCAAAGTGAATATATATAAAAGGTCCTTAGTTCGCAACTACATGCTACCTCTAAGCCAATGATTTATCTAAGCCAATCAGAGAGACTTACAATTCTGACGCAATCATCTTCCCATCCTGAAACCGATCTTTTGCCCATCTTGAACCCGCTCATTCAGTCAGTCATCAATTGATTGCAGATACCCGTACTTACCGATATATAGCCGCTGGTCGAGGCGTTTCTGCGCCAGCATCTTCGACAACACTCCCACTCGACTCGACAGCTTCAATACCTTGAATCCCAAGTCGACATCGAAGTAAACTGTATTGCGCGGCACCAATAGGCTTGGTCATGATGTCAGCCAGCATGTCTTGAGTTGGACAGAACTCTAACAACACTTGACCGTCCTCAACCTTCTCACGAACAAAGTGGTACCGAATGTCGATATGCTTGGTGCGCTTATGAAACTCCGGATTCTTGGCCAGCGCGATTGAGCCTTGATTATCTTCAAGTATCTGGATAGGTTCATCGTCATCCATTTCTTTAAGCTCGCACAAAAAGACTTTTAACCATACGGCTTCTTGAGCTGCTTCTGATAGGGCCATATACTCTGCCTCAGTTGACGAGAGTGCTACCGTGCGCTGCTTTTTGCTTCTCCAGCTGATACATCCGTTGTTCATGACGAAGACATAGCCACTTGTGCTGCGACGCGACTCAATGTCTCCTGCCCAGTCAGCGTCTGAAAATCCTTGAATTGTTGAGGCACCATTCCGAGAAAACACTAGTCCATGCGTCTGGGTGGCATTTAAATATCGCAGTTCGCGCTTCAATGCCTGCCAGTGTGTCGGACTCGGATCGGCTGCGAATTGGCTCAGCACTCCCACTGCTGCTGCAAGATCTGGACGAGTAGCAACCATCAAGTACATGATGCCACCGACAGCATTTCGATATGGCACGTTTTTCATTGTGTCCTCGTGCTTGCATCCACCATTGCACATATTCTTTGTCAGCTTCAATCCTGGATCTTGAGGAGTCTTTACTGGCTTGCAATCCTGCATCCCAAACTTTAGCAAAATTGACTTGAGGAACTTGGTTTGCCGCATCGAAACTTGACCTTTAGTGCTATCCTGATTAATCTCCATTCCGAAAAAAAACTTTAGTTCGCCGAGGTCCGTCATCTCGAATCGTTCGCTTAGCGCTTGCTTTGTCGTTGAGAGCAAGATACCGTCACTGCTCGCAATAATCAAGTCGTCGACATAGAGTACCACAAAGATCATTGACTCGTCACTGCGTTTGCTGTATATGCAGTGATCTGACTTGCTCTTGGTAAAACCCATCTTAACCATGAAATCGTCAATCGTTCGGTTCCACATCCGTGGTGACTGCTTTAAACCGTAGAGCGAACGCTTTAGCTTGCATACATGCTCCGGTCGACTTGGGTCAGCATATCCATGCGGTTGCTGCATATAAATGTCTTCATCCAGAACACCATTTAGAAACGCAGTTTGACGTCCATTTGGTGAAGCTTGAGATCATACTTGGCAGCCAGGCTTAGCACAATGCGAATTGACGTAAACTTGGCTACAGGAGCAAACGTCTCCTCGTAATCCACACCATACTTCTGCGAGTAACCTTTCGCAACCAGCCGTGCCTTAAACCGCTCAATGTCCCGATCTTGGTTCTCTTTAACGCGAAAAACCCAGCGACAACCGATCACTTTTCGTCCCTTCGGCAGTAGAACTGTATCCCATGTTTTATTCCTTATCAAGGAGTCAATTTCGGAATCGCAAGCTTCCTTCCACTTGCACGCGTCATCGGATTCCATTGCCGACTTGTACGTCGTCGGCATTTCCCCCACTGAATACATGACGTGTGCTGCTTCAAACCCTCCATTTTCTTCCCTTATTGCGGAAGCTGACATTTCTTCAAGAGTCGACCGCTGGTAACATGGCGCGTGTCGCTTGGATCTTGGAGTTTCTGTTACCTTTTCGAGCGACTGATTCCTTGTGTGCCGTTTAGCCCCGGACTTAAAGTCAACGTCGCGTTCTAGCACCTGATCATCATCCATCTTTGACTCTTCACGGCCATTTTCGGTGCTTGACTCTGTGTCGGCATCAGTAATACTGTCGTTTTCTTCATCCACCAGCTCAACAATCTTGTTATAGTCCTGCCTTCCTTTGTCGAAAACGTCCTCTTTGAACTGCGCATCGCGACTCATTAGAATGCGCCCGGTCGAAATTTCTTCGAACCGGTATGTCTTTGTATGCTCCGAATAGCCCAAAAAACGACATAAGATGGCTTTTGCGTCAAGTTTGAAACGCTTCTCTTTCGGAACGTGGACATACGCATGACATCCAAACACTTTGAGATTGGCCAAGAGCGGTTTCTTCGTTGTCCAAAGCTCGTGTGGTGACTTCTTCAATCCAGCTGCACGAGTAGGACACCGATTACGGAGAAACGTTGCGGTCATTATTGCTTCACCCCAATAGCCTTTGGACATTCCAGCATGCTCTAACATGCATCTTGCACACTCAACCAATGTTCGATTCATGCGTTCAGCTACTCCGTTTAACTGAGGAGTATACGGTGGCGAAAACTTGAGCACGATTCCTCGATCCGTGCAAACTTTGGTCATCTTACCCGACGTGTACTCGCCTCATTGTCACTTCGAAGAGTCTTGACTCGCTTGCCAGTCTGCTTTTCAGCAAAGGCAACAAACTCGGCAAACTTGTCTACAACTTCAGACTTGGACTTGATTAAGTAGACAACGCAGTAACGTGACTTGTCATCAATGAACGTAACGAAATAGCGCTTTCCACTGAACGTTGACGTTTGCATTGGAGAGCACACGTCACTATGCACAACTTCAAGAATGTCTTTAGCTCGATCAAGCGAAGATGTTTGAAAGCGCACACGAGTTTGTTTTCCCAGCGCACACCCGTCACAAAGCTCCCATTTGCTCACCGATGTCAATGCAATACCTGTGGCAAGTTTCTTTTTGACAATTGCATCAAGCCCTTCGAACCCGATATGACCAAGCCGTAGGTGCCAGAGGTACGAATTGGTGTCCCCCACGCAGCCAGACAGCTCGGCCACACACACTTTCTCGAGAGCAACAGGAATCATATGAAGCTTGAACAATCCTTTTCCTTCACGAGCACCAATTTTCCATTTCACCCCTTTTGTCTCCGCGAAGCATCCATCATTGTCGAACATTACCGGACCAACGTCTTTGGTAAACCGACCGACCGAAAACAAACTGCGAGACAACTTCGGAATATGCCACACATTAGTGAGCACTCCCTTTTTCAGTCCATTCGATGTCTTCATGGACATAACGACATCTCCACTGCCGATTGCTTGCACGACACCGTTGTCTGCTAGATGCACGTCCACTGGAGTGAAGACCTTGTAGTTCCTCATGAACCTTTTTGAGTTTGACATATGCTGCGTCGCTCCTGAGTCGACCAGCCAAATGTCACTCGACTTGACAGAGCTATCGCAATCGCCAACCGAAGACAAGTAGTCATCACTGTCGTCCCCGTTAGCAAAGTTTGCACGCTGTGAACGATGTCTCTCAAAGTCGTTGCTCGCTCGCATGGGCACTCTGCCATCCAATGCCCTTGTTTGCCGCAATTGTGGCACGCCCCGGTCTTCTTCACCGGTCGTCCTTTGCGCTTGTTGTCTCGTAACATAAACGCTTGACCAGACACAGCTCCGTCGCCGCTCTGCTCCTTACGTTTCATCTCTTCATGCAACAGGCGCGACGTCACAAGCTCCCACGTCAGCGTGTCGGAACGCGACTCCAGCGCCGTGATGAGGAACTGGTACGAATCACTCAGACTTCCAAGAAGCGTGATTACCAGGTCGTCCTCACTCACCGGAGCGCCCACCGCGTCTAGCTGCTCAGCTAGTGTCTTGAGCTTGTTGATGTGCTCGAGCACACCGTCGCCATCCTCCATCATCGTTGTGAAGAACCTGCGACGAAGAAAGAGCTTATTCGCCAAGCTCCTCTTCTCGAAGTGTCCCTCCAGCCTTGACCACGCATCGTACGCATCCTTGGCCGAGCGAACCAGCGGCAGCTGCGAGTCCTCCATCGCAAGACAGATCATCGCCAGCGCTTTTCGAGCCTTACGCTTAAAGGTCGACTGGTCCATCGGGTTACTCAGCTGCTCAAGCTTTATTTCCCCGCTCGCAACTTCCCAGAGGTCGCGCTCCTCCAACACCATTCGCATTTTGAACTTCCACGTATGGAAGTTCGTTCCGTCGAACTTGTTGATGCGGCTCGGCGTGGCGTCCATAGTGGCAGCGAAGGCGGTGTCAGGGGTGGGGGCGAAGAAGGCAGAGTCTGCGGGGCTTGGGCTCATAACCTGTTGAAAAAGGTCACTTGAGCGGAAGATGGCAAAATGCAAAGTGAATATATTTAAAAGGTCCTTAGTTCGCAACTACATGCTACCTCTAAGCCAATGATTTATCTAAGCCAATCAGAGAGACTTACAATCCTGACGCAATCATCTTCCCATCCGGGCGCAATCATCTTCCCATCCTGAAACCGATCTTTTGCCCATCTTGAACCCGCTCATTCAGTCAGTCATCAATTGATTGCAGATACCCGTACTTACCGATATATAGCCGCTGGTCGAGGCGTTTCTGCGCCAGCATCTTCGACAACAATCCTCAACACTCCCACTCGACTCGTCAGCGCTTGGAGACTTGATGCCCAATTTGATCCGATGATATTGAAATTGGGCCGCAGTTATTGGCTTGGTCATGATGTCAGCGAGCATGTCGTGCGTCGAACAATACTGCAGCATGACTTGACCGTCTTCTACTTTCTCCCGCACGAAGTGTTACCGAATGTCGATATGCTTGGTGCGCTTGTGAAACTCTGGATTCTTAGCCAAGGCGATGGAACCTTGATTGTCCTCGTAGATCTTGATCGCTTGACTACTTGATAGTTCACCAAGTTCGCACATAAAGGTTTTTAACCAAGTTGCCTCTTGAGCTGCTTCTGTCAAAGCCATGTACTCTGCTTCTGTAGAAGAAAGTGCCACTGTCCGTTGTTTCTTGCTTCTCCAGCTGATGCAACCTCCATTCATCATGAACGCATAGCCGCTTGTGCTTCTTCGGGTTTCCAAATCGCCTGCCCAATCTGCATCGGATTAGCCTCGAAGTCCTTCTTGGTCTTGAGCTTGAAACGTAATGCCATGCGTCTTTGTTCCTTGAATGTGTCGGAAGACCCTTTTGAGTGCCTGCCAGTGAGTTGGACATGGGTCCGAGGCAAATTGGCTGAGTACTCCCACTGAGGCTGCTAGGTCCGGCCGAGTCCCGACCATCAAGTACATGAGGCAACCAACGGCATTTCGATAAGGGACTTTTGCCATCGTCTCTTCATGACAACACCCCCCTTCGCACATGGCCTTGGTCAACTTGAGTCCCGGATCATGCGGTGTCCTGACGGGATTGCTGTATTCCATTCCAAACTTTTTCAAGATGTCACTCGCGAATTTTGTCTGGCGAATGGACACGTTACCACTCAAAGTTTCTTGAGTAATCCCCATGCCCAAAAAGAACTTGAGTCAACCAAGATCCGTCATTTCGAATCGCTCGATGAGTGCTTTCTTAGTCCTCTTCAGCAGCTTATCGTTGTTACTTGCGAGCACCAGGCCATCAACGTAAAGTGCCACGAGGATCAATTCTTCGTCATTGCGCTTGACGTAGATGCAATGGTCGGCATCACACTTCGTAAACTTTATTTCCAGCATGAACGCGTCAATTGTCTGGTTCCACATCCGTGGCGACTGCTTCAAACCATAAAGGGAGCGCTTTAGCTGACAGACGTAGTTTGGGTATACGTCGTTGACATATCCATCCGGTTGCGCCATGTAAATGTCCTCGTCCAAAGTGCCATTGTGAAAGGCTGTCTTGACATCCATCTGATGCAGCATCAAATTGTGCTTGGCCGACAGACTTAGTAGAATCCTGATCGAAGTAAACTTGGCCACTGGAGCGAAAGTCTCTTCGTAGTCGACTCCATGCTTCCGAGAAAAGCCTTTGGCCACGAGTCGTGCTTTGAACCGCTCGATCTTTCCGGCTTGATTTTCTTTGATCCGGAAGACCCATCTACAGCCGATAGCCTGGCGACCTTTCGGCAAAGGTACTAAGTCCCAGGTCTTGTTCTTGCGAAGAGAGCTCACTTCGGCATCACACGCTTCTTTCCATTCCGCCGCGTTGCTGGATTCCATTGCCGACTTGAAAGTTGTCGGCATTTCTCCCACTGAATCCACAACAAAGGCCGCTTCGAAATCTTGGGCCGTAGCAGATATTTCCTCCAGCGATTGATAGCGAGTTGACCTCTTTGCTGTTGGAATATTCGCTGCTTTTTCAAGCGATTGGTTCCGCTGGTGTCGTTTGCTGCCAGGCTCAAAATCCAAGTCCACAATAGGCTGAGTGCCCGCGTGCTGCTTCTTTTCAGGCTCCATGTCCTGATCTTGCATAGCGTTTTCATTTTCTGAGCGGTCAAAATTGGCTGTTTCGGTCTCGTCAAATACAGCTTCCGACGACTTGGTACTTGGTATCTCGTCGTCAAAAGTATCTTCCATGAAATTTGCGTCACGACTCAATAGAACGCGACCACTACCGATTTCTTCAAATCTGTAAGCCTTTTCATGATCCGAATAGCCAAGGAAACGGCACCGAGTCGAACGAGCATCAAACTTGGATCGTTTCTCTTTGGGAACTGAGACGTAAGTATGGCAGCCGAATACCTTCAAATTTGCCAACAAAGACTTCTTGCCAGTTCACAGTTGAAACGGCGACGCATCATGTTCAACAGCTCGTGTCGGACATCGGTTGCGAAGAAACGCAGCAGTTAAAACAGCTTCACCCCAATAAGTTTTTGGCAGACCAGCGTGCTCCAGCATAAATCGTCCACATTCAACAAGTGTACGATTCATGCGTTCTGCGACTCCATTCGGTTGTGGCGTGTATGTGTTGTAAGAAGCACTTGTGCTGTAGATGGCAAAATGCAAAGTGAATATATTTAAAAGGTCCTTAGTTCACAACTACATGCTACCTCTAAGCTAATGATTTATCTAAGCCAATCAGAACGACTCACCATCCGGGCGCAATCATCTTCCCATCCGGGCGCAATCATCTTCCCATCCCGAAACCGATCTTTTGCCCATCTTGAACCCGCTCATTCAGTCAGTCATCAATTGATTGCAAATATCCCCGGAGTACCTTTTATCCGTTGAGTCACTGAAAATCTTTGTGTCGGTGGTTCGAGTCCTACCCGTACTTACCGATATATAGCCGCTGGTCGAGGCGTTTCTGCGCCAGCATCTTTGACAACACTCCCACTCGACTCGACAGCCTTTTGTGCTTGAATGCCGAGCATGCTTCGAAGTTTGCAGAATTGCGTAGCCGGAATTGACTTCGTCATGATATCGGCCAGCATATCCTGAGTTGGACAGTACTCAAGCACCACTTGATTTGCTTCAACCTTCTCGCGCACGAAGTGGTATCGAATGTCGATGTGCTTAGTGCGCTTGTGAAACTCCGGGTTCTTGGCCAGCGCGATCGAGCCTTGATTGTCTTCATAGATCTTGATCGCCTCGTTGTTAAGGGTAACCGTTAAATCCAACACTCGTCGTTCCTTATTTCGCCGAGTTCGCACATAAAGGCCTTAAGCCACACTGCTTCTTGTGTAGCCTCTGAAAGCGCCATGTATTCGGCTTCCGTCGATGAAAGTGCCACTGTCCGCTGTTTCTTGCTTCGCCAGCTAACACATCCGCCGTTTAGCTTGAACAAATATCCGCTTGTGCTTCTGCGAGACTCAATGTCTCCAGCCCAATCTGCATCTGAATAGCCCATTAGCTTGGCGGTGCCGTTGCGCATAAATTCGAGTCCATATGTTGGTGTTGCTTGAAGATACCGCAATACGTGCTTGAGAGCTTGCCAGTGTGTTGGACAGGGATCAGACGCAAATTGGCTGAGGGCGCCTATTGCCGCAGCGAGGTCCGGACGCGTCGCCACCATCAAGTACATGATAGCTCCAACAGCACTTCGGTAAGGCACATTCTTCATGGTATCTTCATGTTTGCAGCCGCCCTCGCACATGTTCTTCTTCAACTTAAGTCCAGGGTCTTGGGGCGTCCTCAAAGGCTTACTTTCTTGCATGCCAAACTTGATTAGTATTGACTTCAGGAAATTCGTTTGCCGCATCGTCGCTTGGCCAGCCTTGTGGTCGACCTTGATCTCAACACCGAGAAAATACCTAAGTTCACCAAGATCTGTCATCTCAAACCGATTGCTCAGCATGCGCTTAGTCGATTCAATGAGCTCTTCGTTGCCACTTGCGATGATAAGGTCGTCAACGTAAAGAACCACAAAAGCCATGTCACCATTACCATTCCGTTTGACGTACACACAATGGTCTGAGTCGCACTTGATAAAACCAATCTTGAGCATGAAATCATCAATGGTTTGGTTCCACATGCGAGGTGTCTGTTTTAAGCCGTACAACGATCGCTTGAGCTTGCAAACGTAGTCGGGGTGAGTTGCGTCAGCGTATCCGTCCGGCGTGTCATATAGATGTCTTCATCGAGCATACCGTTCAGAAACGCTGTCTTCACATCCATTTGGTGCAGCAAAAGATTGTACCTGGCTGCCAAACTCAGCACGATCCGAATCGAGGTGAACTTGGCCACAGGTGCGAAAGTTTCCTCATAGTCGATGCCAAACTTCTGCGAAAAACCCTTTGCAACCAGTCGAGCCTTGTATCGCTCAACTCGACCATCCTGGTTTTCTTTGACTCGAAACACCCATCTGCAGCCGATTGCTTTGCGTCCTTTTGGCAGTTGCACGATATCCCAAGTGTCATTTTTAAACAAAGAGTCGATCTCCGAGTCACATGCTGCTTTCCATTTGCTTGCGTTCTTGGATTCCATAGCCGACTTGAACGTAGTTGGCATATCTCCCCCTGAATCCATGACGTAAGCAGCTTCAAAGCTTGAGCCATCTTGAGCTGCTGCTGTCTCATCAAGGCCTTGGTTTCTGCTATACCGAGTAGAGTGCGTGTTGTGCTGTGCGAACCGCTTGGCATTTCTTGTTTCAGTAGCCTTCTCCAACGAATCCGTTCGCTGTGTCTCTTGTTACCACTTTCATCGCTTTCTTCCATTTCCGCATCATCGTTTTGAACTTGGTCCTCATGCTGCGAGTCCTCATCCGTTGTATTTTCATCATGTATGTAGACTTCCTCTTGACGATAATCACGCTTTCCAATGTCGAAAACGTCTTCCATGAATTGCGCGTCTCGGCTTACCAGCACACGACCACTCTTGATTTCCTCGAACCGATACGCTTTTTCATGATCCGAATATCCGATAAATCGACAGCTAACCGATCGGGCATCAAACTTTGCGCGCTTTTCTTTAGGCACCGTCACGTACGCATGACAGCCAAAGACTTTCAGATTCGCAAGCAATGGCTTCTTTCCCGTCCAAGCTTGATATGGCGAAATGTCTTGATTGAGAGCGCGCGTTGGACACCGATTTCGAAGAAACATAGCCGTCATGACTGCTTCACCCCAGTACACCTTCGTCAATCCAGCATGCTCCATCATGCAGCGTGCACATTCCACCAATGTTCTGTTCATTCGCTCCGCCACTCCGTTAAGCTGAGGAGTGTAGGGCGGCGTAAATTCTGCACGATTCCATGATTGCTGCAAAACTTGGCCATTTCGCTCGAAGTGTACTCTCCGCCATTATCACTGCGAAGCGTTTTCACTCGCTTTCCTGTTTGGTTTTCGGCAAGAACGACAAAATTTGCGAATTTCGCGGCTACTTCCGACTTGTTTCGCAGCAAGTAAACCATGCAAAAATGTGACTTGTCATCAATAAATGTGACAAAGTAACGCTTTCCACCAAAAGTCGATGTCTGCATCGGCCCACACACATCGCTGTGAATTACCTCAAGCAGTTGCTTTGAACGGCTTGGTGACAAATTTGAGAAACTCACTCTCGTTTGTTTACCAAGTGAGCACCCGTCACACTTCTCCCACTGTTTAACTGAACCCATGTCAAGTCCGTAGCCGATCTTTTTCTTAATCATAGTGTCGAGACCACCATAGCTAATATGACCAAATCGAAGGTGCCAGAGGTACGAATTGGTGTCCCCATGGCATCCCGACGAAGTTATCACATTAGCCTCATCCGGAAGAAGTGGCGTCATGCAGAGCTTGAACAGGCCTTTGCCTTCGCGAGCACCAAGCTTCCACTTGAGGCCCTTTGTCATAGCAAAACAACCTTCATGTTCAAACGTCACGGCGCCAACATCCTTCGTAAACCGGCCGACTGAAAATAAATTTCGAGAAAGCTTTGGGATATACCACACACCAGTAAGCAGTCCCTTCTTTATACCATGTGGAGTGTGCATTGACATCACGATGTCGCCGGACCCAATCGCTTGCACCACTCCATCGTCTGCAAGATGCACATCCCTCGGCGTAATTGTCTTGAAATTTCGCATGAATTTCTTGGAACTCGTCATGTGCTGCGTCGCTCCAGAGTCAATCAGCCACACTTCACCCGATTTGGGAATGCTGTCTCCAGCCGAAAAGAGAAAATCGCCATTGTCATCATCGACTTGCGCGATATTCGCTCGTTGCGATTTCTGTCGTTCACCATTCTCGCGAATTCGAACTGGACACTTGGCAATCCAATGTCCTTGTTCCCCACAGTAGTGGCACGCGCTGACCTTTTGCACTGGTCGCCCACCCTTACGCTTGCTGTAGTCATTCGCCAAAAACGCTTGCCCTTGACCATGCGCAGCTCCATCGGCCCCAATACCTTGTTCCTTTCGTTTCATGTCTTCATGCAATAGTCGAGATGTCACGAGCTCCCACAACAGCGAGTCCGATCTCGACTCCAAAGCTGTTATAAGAAATGAAAATGACTCACTCAAACTCCCAAGAAGCGTGATCACCAAGTCATCCTCTGTTACCGGAGCACCCACTGCGTCGAGCTGTTCCGCCAGAGTCTTCATCTTGTTGATATGCGCGAGCACATCATCACCTTCGTCCATCTTGGCCGTGAAGAAACGACGACGAAGAAAGAGCTTGTTCGCTAAGCTCTTCTTCTCGAAGTGGCCTTCGAGCCGTGACCATGCATCATGCGCTCCAGTTGCCGAGCGCACAAGAGGCAGCTGCGAATCTTCCATCGCGAGACAGATGATCGCAAGCGCCTTTCTTGACTTGCGCTTAAACGTCAACTGGTCCAAGGCCGTTGTCAAGTCCTCCATCTTGACTTCCCCACTCGCTACCTCCCATAGGTCCCGCTCCTCAAGCACCATCTGCATCTTGAACTTCCATGTGTGGAAGTTTGTTCCATCGAACTTGTTGATGCGTGAGTTGGTGGCGGCGGCGATGTCCATAGCGAAAGCGTAGTCGGTGTCGGGGGCAGAGTTGGCGGAGCTTGGGCTCATAACCTGTTGTAAGAAGCACTTGTGCTGTAGATGGCAAAATGCAAAGTGAATATATTTAAAAGGTCCTTAGTTCACAACTACATGCTACCTCTAAGCCAATGATTTATCTAAGCCGATCAGAACGACTCACCATCCGGGCGCAATCATCTTCCCATCCCGAAACCGATCTTTTGCCCATCTTGAACCCGCTCATTCAGTCAGTCATCAATTGATTGCAGATACCCGTACTTACCGATATATAGCCGCTGGTCGAGGCGTTTCTGCGCCAGCATCTTCGACAACAGTATGGTGGCGTAAACTTCTGTATGATGCCACGCTCTGCACAGAACTTTGCCATTGCTCCAGAAGTGTACTCGCCACCATTAGCACAACAGAGTGATTTAACGCGCATGTTCGTCTGGTTTTCGGCCATCGCAACGAAAGCAGCAAACTTGTCGGCAACCTCGGACTTGTTTCGTAGCAAGTACACAGCACAGTAATGCGACTTCTCATCGATAAAAGTAGCAAAATAGCGCTTGCCACTGAATGTCGCCGTTTGCATGGGTCCACACACATCGCTGTGAATGACTTCAAGAAGTTTTTTTGCCCGATTAAGTGAAGACTTCATGAAGCTTACCCGCGTCTGTTTGCCAAGAGCGCATCCTTTGCACAGCTCCCACTTGTTAACAGACTTCAGGTCAATACCTGTTCCACAGCCTTTTGCAACAATAGTCGAAAGACCACCGTGACCAATGTGACCTAGTCGAAGGTGCCAGAGGTACGACGTGGTGTCCCCATGGCATCCCAACGAGCTAGTCAAATTGGCCTCGTCTTCAATAATTGGCTCCATGAAGAGCTTGAACAACCCCTTTCCCTCACGAGCGCCCAACTTCCAGCGAAGACCTTTTGCTTCAGCAAAGCAGCCGTCGTGCTCAAACGTGACTGGGCCAACATCCTTTGTAAAGCGTCCAACGGAGAATAAATTGCGTGAAAGCTTTGGAATGTGCCAAACCGAAGTGAGAACACCCTTCTTCATTCCGCGAGGCGTAAACATCGACATAACGATGTCACCCGTCCCCACAGCTTGAACCACGCCATCATACGCGAGATGTGTTGTAAGAAGCACTTGTGCTGTAGATGGCAAAATGCAAAGTAAATATATTCAATGGTCCTTAGTTCGCAACTACATGCTACCTCTAAGCCAATGACTTATCTAAGCCAACCAGAATGACTCACCATCCGGGCGTAATCATCTTCCCATCCGGGCGCAATCATCTTCCCATCCCGAAACCGATTTTTTGCCCATCTTGAACCCGCTCATTCAGTCAGTCATCAATTGATTGCAAATACCCGTACTTACCGATATATAGCCGCTGGTCGAGGCGTTTCTGCGCCAGCATCTTCGACAACACTCCCACTCGACTCGACAGCCTTTTGTGCTTGAATGCCGAGCATGCTTCGAAGTTTGCAGAATTGCGTAGCCGGAATTGACTTCGTCATGATATCGGCCAGCATATCCTGAGTTGGACAGTACTCAAGCACCACTTGATTGGCTTCAACCTTCTCGCGCACGAAGTGGTATCGAATGTCGATGTGGTTAGTGCGCTTGTGAAACTCCGGGTTTTTGGCCAGCGCGATCGAGCCTTGATTGTCTTCATAGATCTTGATCGCCTCGTCGTTCCTTATTTCGCCGAGTTCGCACATAAAGGTCTTAAGCCACACTGCTTCTTGTGTAGCCTCTGAAAGCGCCATGTATTCGGCTTCCGTCGATGAAAGTGCCACTGTTCGCTGTTTCTTGCTGTTGAATAAGCTGAAGAGGACGAAGGAGAAAAACCGAAGAGTCTGCGCGGAGGAAAATTGGAGCGAAGACACTTGAGTAGAAGAAGGAATATTTGGAAGTGAGTTTATTAATTTGGTCCTTAGTTCACAACTCCTTGCTACATCTAAGCCATTCAATTATCTAAGCCAATCAAAAGAGCTTACCATCTGGGCGCAATCATCTTCCCATCCGGGCGCAATCATCCTGAGTGCGCCTGTCCGTGTGTCCATCCATGGCGTCATCGTTGTATGTTTGAACCGTTGGACAGCCGCTCGTATTGGACAGCCTTGGAAACCGGAATAAAACGGAGGGAAACCGGTTACCTTTAATACTCCCCCTCAATACGAGCACGCGTGAATCCCGAGAGCCTTCATTAGGTCGGCATGACGTGGTCCTGGCAGCCCTTTCGTCATGATGTCCGCCAGCATGATCGCAGTCTCGCAGTACTCCAACTTCACTTCACCGCGCTTGACTTCATCACGAATGTGGTGATACTTGATGTCGATGTGCTTGGCCCGACCATAATTTACCGGATTCTTCGTCATCTTGATACACGACTGGTTGTCTTCCATGATCTTTATCTCGGGGTCCGACTTATCCATCGCTCCAGCTAGAATCTCGCAGAGTAGACGATGCACCCACTTGCCTTCCTGAATCGCAAGACTTAGCGCGATGTACTCCGCTTCGCTTGTAGACAGCGACACACTTGACTGCTTCTTGCTTCCCCAGCTTACAGGAGCACCCATCAGCAAATACACATAGCCCGAAGTCGACTTGCGGTCAGCATGATCTCCAGCCCAGTCCGCGTCGGAATATCCAAGAAAGTCCACCTTGTTGCCAGACTTGAAGCAAAGACCGTGTGACTTGGTTCCTTGCAGATAGCGTAGAATACGCTTAACTGCAATCCAGTGCTCGGCTTGTGGGTTCTCCATGAAGCGCGAAACGTAGCCAACAGCAAAAGCGATGTCTGGACGTGTCGCTGTTGCCAAGTGCATGAGAGCACCCACTGCTTCACGAAATGGAGCGTTGACCTTGGATGTTACATTGCTCGAAACGAGTCGTAAACTTATGTCCGTCGGACTAATCACAGCCTTGCAGTCGTCCATTCCAAAACGCTTGAGAATGTCCTCCACGTAACGTCGCTGGCACATTGTCACGCTGCCATCAGCGTTGTCCACTAGCTCAATGCCCAAAACAAACGCACACTTGCCGCTGTCCGTCATCTCGAAGCGCATCTTCAAGTCACTCTTGGTTCGCGCGATCAGCTCATTCGAGCTGCCGGTAACGAGCACATCATCGACGTATACCAGCAAAAGTACACACTTGCCGTCCGTTACCTTGATGTACAGACAGGGGTCGAAATGGGACACTTGAAATCCGATCGAGCATACAAACTCGTCAAACGTCTCGTTCCATACGCGCGAAGCTTGCTTCAGGCCGTAAATCGCCTTGACCAATTCCAAACAGTTGTGGTCACCGTCAAGCTCCATACCTTCGGGTACCATACAATACACAACTTCTTTCATAACGCCGTAAAGGAACGCCGTCACCACATCCAGTTGATCCAGAGGCCACCCAAAGTACTTGGTCAAGCTGATCACCATTCGCAATGTCACATACTTGACAACGGGCGAGAACGTTTCCGTATAATCGATGCCAAATTTTTGCTTGAATCCTTTAGCCACGAGACGCGCCTTG
The DNA here is from genome assembly GCA_001695595.3 of Plasmopara viticola. Taxonomy (NCBI): domain Eukaryota; phylum Oomycota; class Peronosporomycetes; order Peronosporales; family Peronosporaceae; genus Plasmopara; species Plasmopara viticola. The sequence continues at coordinate 32,768 of MBPM02000167.1, read as the reverse complement.
TACTTTTCAATGGATCCGTCGGCCTTGCGCTTAATCTTGAACACCCACTTGGTTCCAATGGCTTGCTGTCCGGTGGGCAGTTTAGCGGCTCGAAACACGCCACGAAGGTGCAACGAGTCCAGTTCTGCATGGATAGCCTTGCGCCAGTGAACTTGGTCAGGCCCGCTAATAGCATCTTGAAATGTCGTTGGCTCTGACAGATCGCCGGCTTCGACCGCGTTTGCACTTGCTCGCCAAAAGACAGGAGGGGTAGCGTCATCATCCGGTGTGGCTTTCTCTTCTTCATCCACGGGAAAACGTGATGTCCGCTCGACTGATCTGCGCTTGGCTCGACGTTCGTTTGACCCTTCAGGAGCGCTTCCCTCTTCAAGTCCAGCTCCGTGATGCTCATGGTTGGTGCTTGTCGAGTTGCGATCAGTATTCGTCACACTTGTACGCTCCTTGCGCTTTCCCGCCTGCTTGAAGATCATCGGATGAGCTGCATCCAGATCATTGATGCTTAGCGAGTCGAGGTCGAATTCATCGTCGTCATCTTCATGATCACCACTACTCATATCCAAGATGCCGAAACTTGATTCGTCGAAGGTGACATCGCGAGTAATCACCACTTGTCCAGCCTCAATATCAAAAACCCTATAAGCCTTGGACACCTCTTCGTAACCCACGAAAATCCCTGCACGAGCCTTGGGGTCCCACTTGAGCCGCTTTTTCTTTCGGAGTGAGAACGTAAGTCCGGCACCCGAGAACACGCATATGTTTGACGCTTGGCTTGAACTTGTGCACGATCTCAAAAGGAGTCTTGTTGCTAACCTTGGGCGACGGAAGGCGATTCTTGATGTAGATAGCCACCATAGCAGCCTCACCCCAAAAACACTTGTCCAACTTGGCATGGTGCAGTATGCTGCGGCCGATTGTGACGATGGTTCTGATGGCGCGCTCCGCTGTGCCGTTAGTCTGGTGTGCGTATGGCACCGTAGTTTGCTGCTCGATACCTTCATCTTCGTAGAAAGCTTGAAGCGAGCTTGTTGCAAATTCGCGGGCTCCGTCGTGTCGTACAAACTTGACCTTCTTGCTGAACTGTGTCTGCACCATCAAGATGTACTTCTTGACGCATTCCTCGCTTTCGGACTTGGCGCGCAAGCAGAAACCCTTCATACACCCGCTAGCTTCATCCACGATTAGCAAGAGATACTTGCTCCCGCCGAGAGAGTTTGTCTCCATGGGCCCACAGATGTCAAAGTGGATCAGCTCAAATGTGTCGTAGCTGCGCTTGTCCTGGTTGCTTGGGAATGGTTTTTGGACCATCTTTCCTTGCTGACACCCTCGGCATGCATTTGATCCACTTGACTTAAAAGGCACGCATGCATCCTTGATCATGTTGGTAGTCACCATTTTGCGAAGCACGTCGACTGGAGCATGACCCATACGCGCGTGTAAGTCGACACCACTGTTTCCACGTGTAGTCGCATTTGCCGAGCGCTGAGCCGTACGAAGCCAATATAGTCCATCCACAAGATCTGCTGTGGCCACCACTTGATGCGAAGATTTCCGTGCAATGTGCATGTGTGCGCCATCAAACACCACTTTAAACTTGCCACTTTTGTTGATCTGAGGTACTGATAGCAGGTTCTTGTTCATCATCGGCACGTATAATGCATCCTTGATTTCGATGTCGCGTTCTTCACCATCGGACAGAACCACTCGTTCAATGATGGTGCCAACGCCCTTGATCTCGGCCTTGTTGCCGTCAGCCACCGATAGCTCGCCTTTATCTTGCTCATTCAGCATGACGAACTTGGCCTTGTTGTTGCAGATGTGATGAGTAGCACCACTGTCAATCGCCCACATCCCTGGCATATTCTTGCCACTTGAAAGTCCACATTCCAGCGATACAGCAAACGCAACACGGTCGTACTCGTAATCATCATTGGGTCGATAGTAGATATTGTTGGCTCCGCGTCCACGAGCTTGGCCGCCGCGTCGAGCACCTCGATTGTCGTCTTTTTGCTTGGTCCAGCACCTCTCCACGGAGTGCCCCAATTTTCCACAGTATGTGCATTGGCGAGACTCACGCTCAGCACTAAATGCCTTCACCGCATCTTCAGTCTTAACCACCGGAGTCTTTGCACTTTGACGCTTGATATGCTCATTCGTGAGCACTTTCACAACGTCTTGCGTCCGCAGTTCCGCGTTGCTAATCTCCAACTTAAGAACAACATTCTCAAAACTTTTAGGGAGACTCCGCAGCAAGCAGATCGCAACATCTTCATCCTCCATCTTGGCACCAATACTGCTGAGCTTGGCGCTGATGTTGAGAACTTCGTTGCAGTGGTGCATGACGTTGTCGCCTTCCGCCATCTCCATACTGAAGAGTTGACGCTTCAAGTAGATGCGCCCAGCCTTCTGTGTACCACCGTAAAGTGTCTTGATACGCTGCCACGCGACCCACGCTTCCTCGCAGTCATCAACCACGTGATGGTAGTCGGCCTCCATATGCAAGAGCATCAGACCAAAATCAACGTTGCTGGTCTTGACATACTCGTCCGCAGCACGTGCATCGGCGAAGGTCGGAGTCACCTCCCGGTTGACTACGTGCCATACCGACTTGGTCAGGAACACGCCACGCATGTAGCGGTTCCACGTGGCAAAGTTGTCGCCGTTGAATTTCTCGATGGCGATCTTGGCCGAGACGTTGTGCGCAGAAGACATGGTCGTTGGGCTCATAACCTGTTGAAAAGCTGAAGAGGACGAAGGAGAAAAACCGAAGAGTCTGCGCGGAGGAAAACCGGAGCGAAGACACTTGAGTAGAAGAAGGAATATTTGGAAGTGAGTTTATTAATTTGGTCCTTAGTTCACAACTCCTTGCTACATCTAAGCCATTCAATTATCTAAGCCAATCAAAAGAGCTTACCATCTGGGCGCAATCATCCTGAGTGCGCCTGTCCGTGTGTCCATCCATGGCGTCATCGTTGTATGTTTGAACCGTTGGACAGCCGCTCGTATTGGACAGCCTTGGAAACCGGAATAAAACGGAGGGAAACCGGTTACCTTCAATACTTGCTTCGCCAGCTAACACATCCGCCGTTTAGCTTGAACAAATATCCGCTTGTGCTTCTGCGAGACTCAATGTCTCCAGCCCAATCTGCATCCCATTAGCTTGGCGGTGCCGTTGCGCGTAAATTCGAGTCCATATGTTGGTGTTGCTTGAAGATACCGCAATACGCGCTTGAGAGCTTGCCAGTGTGTTGGACAGGGATCAGACGCAAATTGGCTGAGGGCGCCTATTGCCGCAGCGAGGTCCGGACGCGTCGCCACCATCAAGTACATGATAGCTCCAACAGCACTTCGGTAAGGCACATTCTTCATGGTTTATTCATGTTTGCAGCCGCCCTCGCACATGTTCTTCATCAACTTAAGTCCAGGGTCTTGGGGCGTCCTCACAGGCTTACTTTCTTGCATGCCAAACTTGATTAGTATTGACTTCAGGAAATTCGTTTGCCGCATCGTCGCTTGGCCAGCCTTGTGGTCGACCTTGCTCTCAACACCGAGAGAATACCTGAGTTCACCAAGATTTGTCATCTCAAACCGATTGCTCAGCATGCGCTTAGTCGATTCAATGAGCTCTTCGTTGCCACTTGCGATGATAAGGTCGTCAACGTAAAGAACCACAAAAGCCATGTCACCATTACCATTCCGTTTGACGTACACACAATGGTCTGAGTCGCACTTGATAAAACCAATCTTGAGCATGAAATCATCAATGGTTTGGTTCCACATGCGAGGTGACTGTTTTAAGCCGTACAACGATCGCTTGAGCTTGCAAACGTAGTCGGGGTGAGTTGCGTCAGCGTATCCGTCCGGCTGTGTCATATAGATGTCTTCATCGAGCATACCGTTCAGAAACGCTGTCTTCACATCCATTTGGTGAAGCAAAAGATTGTACCTGGCTGCCAAACTCAGCACGATCCGAATCGAGGTGAACTTGGCCACAGGTGCGAAAGTTTCCTCATAGTCGATGCCAAACTTCTGCGAAAAACCCTTTGCAACCAGTCGAGCCTTGTATCGCTCAACTCGACCATCCTGGTTTTTTTTGACACGAAACACCCATCTGCAGCCGATAGCTTTGCGTCCTTTTGGCAGTTGCACGATATCCCAAGTGTCATTTTTAAACAGCGAGTCGATCTCCGAGTCACATGCTGCTTTCCATTTGCTTGCGTTCTTGGATTCTATAGCCGACTTGAACGTAGTTGGCATATCTCCCCCTGAATCCATGACGTAAGCAGCTTCAAAGCTTGAGCCATCTTGAGCTGCTGCTGACATCTCATCAAGGCCTTGGTTTCTGCTATACCGAGTGGAGTGCGTGTTGTGCTGTGCGAACCGCTTGGCATTTCTTGTCTCAGTAGCCTTCTCCAACGAATCCGTTCGCTGGTGTCTCTTGTTACCACTTTCATCGCTTTCTTCCATTTCCGCATCATCGATATGAACTTGGTCCTCATGCTGCGAGTCCTCATCCGTTGTATTTTCATCATGTATGTAGACTTCCTCTTGACGATAATCACGCTTTCCAATGTCGAAAACGTCTTCCATGAATTGCGCGTCTCGGCTTACCAGCACACGACCACTCTTGATTTCCTCGAACCGATACGCTTTTTCATGATCCGAATATCCGATAAATCGACAGCGAACCGATCGGGCATCAAACTTTGCGCGCTTTTCTTTAGGCACCGTCACATACGCATGACAGCCAAAGACTTTCAGATTCGCAAGCAATGGCTTCTTTCCCGTCCAAGCTTGATATGGCGAAATGTCGTGATTGAGAGCACGCGTTGGACACCGATTTCGAAGAAACATAGCCGTCATGACTGCTTCACCCCAGTACACCTTCGTCAATCCAGCATGCTCCATCATGCAGCGTGCACATTCCACCAATGTTCTGTTCATTCGCTCCGCCACTCCGTTAAGCTGAGGAGTATAGGGCGGCGTAAATTTCTGCACGATTCCATGATTGCTGCAAAACTTGGCCATTTCGCTCGAAGTGTACTCTCCGCCATTATCACTGCGAAGCGTTTTCACTCGCTTTCCTGTTTGGTTTTCGGCAAGAACGACAAAATTTGCGAATTTCGCGGCTACTTCCGACTTGTTTCTCAGCAAGTAAACCATGCAAAAGTGTGACTTGTCATCAATAAATGTGACAAAGTAACGCTTTCCACCAAAAGTCGATGTCTGCATCGGCCCACACACATCGCTGTGAATTACCTCAAGCAGTTGCTTTGAACGGCTTGGTGACAAATTTGAGAAACTCACTCTCGTTTGTTTACCGAGTGAGCACCCGTCACACTTCTCCCACTGTTTAACTGAACCCATGTCAAGTCCGTAGCCGATCTTTTTCTTTATCATAGTGTCGAGACCACCATAGCTAATATGACCAAATCGAAGGTGCCAGAGGTACGAATTGTGTCCCCATGGCATCCCGACGAAGTTATCACATTAGCCTCATCCGGAAGAAGTGGCGTCATGCAAAGCTTGAACAGGCCTTTGCCTTCGCGAGCACCAAGCTTCCACTTGAGGCCCTTTGTCATAGCAAAACAACCTTCATGTTCAAACGTCACGGCGCCAACATCCTTCGTAAACCGGCCGACTGAAAATAAATTTCGAGAAAGCTTTGGGATATACCACACACCAGTAAGCAGTCCCTTCTTTATACCATGTGGAGTGTGCATTGACATCACGATGTCGCCGGACCCAATCGCTTGCACCACTCCATCGTCTGCAAGATGCACATCCCTCGGCGTAATTGTCTTAAAATTTCGCATTAATTTCTTGGAACTCGTCATGTGCTGCGTTGCTCCAGAGTCAATCAGCCACACTTCACCCGATTTGGGAATGCTGTCTCCAGCCGAAAAGAGAAAATCGCCATTGTCATCATCGACTTGCGCGATATTCGCTCGTTGCGATTTCTGTCGTTCACCATTCTCGCGAATTCGAACTGGACACTTGGCAATCCAATGTCCTTGTTCCCCACAGTAGTGGCACGCGCTGACCTTTTGCACTGGTCGCCCACCCTTACGCTTGCTGTAGTCATTCGCCAAAAACGCTTGCCCTTGACCATGCGCAGCTCCATCGGCCCCAATACCTTGTTCCTTTCGTTTCATGTCTTCATGCAATAGTCGAGATGTCACGAGCTCCCACAACAGCGAGTCCGATCTCGACTCCAAAGCTGTTATAAGAAATGAAAATGACTCACTCAAACTCCCAAGAAGCGTGATCACCAAGTCATCCTCTGTTACCGGAGCACCCACTGCGTCGAGCTGTTCCGCCAGAGTCTTCATCTTGTTGATATGCGCGAGCACATCATCACCTTCGTCCATCTTGGCCGTGAAGAAACGACGACGAAGAAAGAGCTTGTTCGCTAAGCTCTTCTTCTCGAAGTGGCCTTCGAGCCGTGACCATGCATCATGCGCTCCAGTTGCCGAGCGCACAAGAGGCAGCTGCGAATCTTCCATCGCGAGACAGATGATCGCAAGCGCTTTTCTTGACTTGCGCTTAAACGTCAGCTGGTCCAAGGCCGTTGTCAAGTCCTCCATCTTGACTTCCCCACTCGCTACCTCCCATAGGTCCCGCTCCTCAAGCACCATCTGCATCTTGAACTTCCATGTGTGGAAGTTTGTTCCATCGAACTTGTTGATGCGTGAGTTGGTGGCGGCGGCGATGTCCATAGCGAAAGCGTAGTCGGTGTCGGGGGCAGAGTTGGCGGAGCTTGGGCTCATAACCTGTTGTAAGAAGCACTTGTGCTGTAGATGGCAAAATGCAAAGTAAATATATTTAATGGTCCTTAGTTCGCAACTACATGCTACCTCTAAGCCAATGACTTATCTAAGCCAACCAGAATGACTCACCATCCGGGCGTAATCATCTTCCCATCCGGGCGCAATCATCTTCCCATCCCGAAACCGATTTTTTGCCCATCTTGAACCCGCTCATTCAGTCAGTCATCAATTGATTGGAAATACCCGTACTTACCGATATATAGCCGCTGGTCGAGGCGTTTCTGCGCCAGCATCTTCGACAACAAGATGCACATCCACTGGGTCGATTCTCTTGTAGTTTCTCATGTACTCTTTCGAGTATGTCATGTGTTGAGTGGCCCCCGAGTCAACTAGCCACACACAGCTCGACTTGGTGGGATAGGCAGCTTCACCAACCGAGAAAAGATAGTCGCCAGAGTCGTCATCGTTACTCTGCGCGACACTAGCACGCTGCGGTTGCTGTCGTTCCGCATTGTCACGAATTCGAGCCGGGCACTTGGCAATCCAATGCCCATGCTCTCCACAGTAGTGGCAAGTACTGCTTGCCTTCACTGACGCTTGTCGTCCCTTGCGTCGTCCATTGTCCGCCATTGCAAATGCTTGACCTTGGCCGTGCGCGGCTCCATCGACGCCGCCACCTTGCTCTTTGCGCTTTAAGTCTTCGTGTAGCAGCCGAGACTTGACGAATTCCCACGATAAAGAGTCGGCTCTTGACTCGAGTGCCGTGATAAGAAACGCGTACGACTCGCTGAGACTTGCCAATAGCGTGATCACAAGGTCGTCCTCGCTAACCGGAGCACCCACAGCGTCGAGCTGCTCCGCCAGCGTCTTCATCTTGTTAATGTGCGCGAGCACATCTTCCCCCTCATCCATCTTGGCCGTGAAGAAGCGACGACGAAGAAAGAGCTTATTCGCAAGGCTCTTCTTCTCGAAATGTCCCTCAAGCCGCGACCATGCATCGTGTGCCCCACTCGCCGAACGAACCAATGGCAGCTGCGAGTCATCCATCGCAAGACAGATGATCGCGAGCGCCTTCCTCGACTTGCGCTTGAACGTGTTCTGGTCCAGCGCAGTAGTCAGGTGTTCCAGCTTGATCTCCCCGCTCACCACTTCCCACAAGTCACGCTCCTCCAGCACCATCTGCATTTTAAACTTCCGAGTGTGGAAGTTCGTTCCATCGAACTTGTTGATGCGGTTGGTGGTGGAGGCGTCCATGGCAAGGGCGAAGTCGGTGTCGGAGTCAGGGAAGACGGAGCTTGGGCTCATAACCTGAAGAAGCTCGAGTGTGCACTAGTTGGTAAATTGCAAAGTGAATATATTTAAAAGGTCCTTAGTTCGCAACTACATGCTACCTCTAAGCCAATGATTTATCTAAGCCAATCAGAACAACTCACCATCCGGGCGCAATCATCTTCCCATTGGCGCAATCATCTTCCCATACCGAAACCGATCTTTTGCCCATCTTGAACCCGCTCCCTCAGTCAGTCATCAACTGATTGCAGATACCGGTACTTACCGATATGTAGTCACTAATCGAGGCGTCTGTCTGCCAACATCTTCGACAAGAGTCGTATCCCCAACACTCTTCATGACAACACCCCCCTTCGCACATGGCCTTGGTCAACTTGAGTCCCGGATCTTGCGGTGTCCTGACGGGATTGCTGTTTTCCATTCCAAACTTTTTCAAGATGTCACTCGCGGATTTTGTCTCGCGAATGGACACGTTACCACTCAAAGTTTCTTGATGAATCTCCATGCCCAAAAAGAACTTGAGTCGACCAAGATCCGTCATTTCGAATCGCTCGCTGAGTGCTTTCTTAGTCCTCTTCAGCAGCAAGTCGTTGTTGCACGCAAGCACCAGGTCATCAACGTAAAGTGCCACGAGGATCAATTCTTCGTCATTGCGCTTGACGTAGATGCAATGGTCGGCATCACACTTCGTAAACTTTATTTCCAGCATGAACGCGTCAATTGTCTGGTTCCACATCCGTGGCGACTGCTTCAAACCATAAAGGAAGCGCTTTAGCTGCCAGACGTAGTTTGGGTATACGTCGTTGACATATCCATCCGGTTGCGCCATGTAAATGTCCTCGTCCAAAGTGCCATTGAGAAAGGCTGTCTTGACGTCCATCCGATGCAGCATCAAATTGTGCTTGGCCGACAGACTTAGTAGAATCCTGATCGAAGTAAACTTGGCCACTGGAGCGAAAGTCTCTTCGTAGTCGACTCCATGCTTCTGAGAAAAGCCTTTGGCCACGAGTCGTGCTTTGAACCGCTCGATCTTTCCGGCTTGATTTTCTTTGATCCGGAAGACCCATCTACAGCCGATAGCCTGGCGACCTTTCGGCAAAGGTACTAAATCCCAGGTCTTGTTCTTGCGAAGAGAGCTCACTTCGGCATCACACGCCTCTTTCCATTCGGCCGCGTTGCTGGATTCCATTGCCGACTTGAAAGTTGACGGCATTTCTCCCACTAAATCCACAACAAAGGCCGCTTCGAAATCTTGGGCCGTTGCAGACATTTCCTCCAGCGATTGATAGCGAGTTGACCTCTTTGCTGTTGATATATTCGCTGCTTTTTCAAGCGATTGGTTCCGCTGGTGTCGTTTGCTGCCAGGCTCAAAATCCAAGTCCACAATAGGCTGAGTGCCCGCGTGCTGCTTCTTTTCAGGCTCCATGTCCTGATCTTGCATAGCGTTTTCATTTTCTGAGCGGTCAAAATTAGATGTTTCGTTCTCGTCAAATACAGCTTCTGATGACTCGGTACTTGGTATCTTGTCGTCAAAAGTATCTTCCATGAAATTTGCGTCCCGACTCAATAGAACGCGACCGCTACCGATTTCTTCAAACCTGTACGCCTTTTCATGTTCTGAATAGCCAAGAAAACGGCACCGAGTCGAACGAGCATCAAACTTGGATCGTTTCTCTTTGGGAACTGAGACGTAAGCATGGCAGCCGAATACCTTCAAATTTGCCAACAAAGGCTTCTTGCCAGTCCACAGTTGAAACGGCGACGCATCATGTTCAACAGCTCGTGTCGGACATCGGTTGCGAAGAAACGCAGCAGTTAAAACAGCTTCACCCCAATAAGTTTTTGGCAGACCAGCGTGCTCCAGCATACATCGTCCACATTCAACAAGTGTACGATTCATGCGTTCTGCGACTCCATTCAGTTGTGGCGTGTATGGTGGCGTAAACTTCTGTATGATGCCACGCTCTGCACAAAACTTAGCCATTGTTCCAGAAGTGTACTCGCCACCATTATCACAACAGATAACGCGCATGTTCGTCTGGTTTTCGGCCATCGCAACGAAAGTAGCAAACTTGTCGGTAACCTCGGACTTGTTTCGTAGCAAGTACACAGCACAGTAATGCGACTTCTCATCGATAAAAGTAGCAAAATAGCGCTTGCCACTGAATGTCGCCGTTTGCATGGGTCACACACGTCGCTGTGAATGACTTCAAGAAGTTTTTTTGCCCGATTGGGTGAAGACTTCATGAAGCTTACCCGCGTCTGTTTGCCAAGAGCGCATCCTTTGCACAGCTCCCACTTGTTAACAGACTTCAGGTCAATACCTGCTCCACAGCCTTTTGCAACAATAGTCGAAAGACCACCGTGACTAATGTGACCTAGTCGAAGGTGCCAGAGGTACGACGTGGTGTCCCCATGGCATCCCAACGAGCTAGTCAAATTGGCCTCGTCTTCAATAATTGGCTTCATGCAGAGCTTGAACAGCCCCTTTCCCTCACGAGCGCCCAACTTCCAGCGAAGACCTTTTGCTTCAGCAAAGCAGCCGTCGTGCTCAAACGTGACTGGGCCAACATCCTTTGTAAAGCGTCCAACGGAGAACAAATTGCGTGAAAGCTTTGGAATGTGCCAAACCGAAGTGAGAACACCCTTTTTCATTCCGCGAGGCGTAAACATCGACATAACGATGTCACCCGTCCCCACAGCTTGAACCACGCCATCATCCGCGAGATGCACATCCACTGGGTCGATTCTCTTGTAGTTTTCATGTACTCTTTCGAGTATGTCATGTGTTGAGTGGCCCCCGAGTCAACTAGCCACACACAGCTCGACTTGGTGGAATAGGCAGCTTCACCAACCGAGAAAAGATAGTCGCCAGAGTCGTCATCGTTACTCTGCGCGACACTAGCACGCTGCGGTCGCTGTCGTTCCGCATTGTCACGAATTCGAGCCGGGCACTTGGCAATCCAATGCCCATGCTCTCCACAATAGTGGCAAGTACTGCTTGCCTTCACTGACGCTTTTCGTCCCTTGCGTCGTCCATTGTCCGCCATTGCAAATGCTTGACCTTGGCCGTGCGCGGCTCCATCGACGCCGCCACCTTGCTCTTTGCGCTTTAAGTCTTCGTGTAGCAGCCGAGACGTGACGAGTTCCCACGATAAAGAGTCGGCTCTTGACTCGAGTGCCGTGATAAGAAACGCGTACGACTCGCTGAGACTTGCCAATAGCGTGATCACAAGGTCGTCCTCGCTAACCGGAGCACCCACAGCGTCGAGCTGCTCCGCCAGCGTCTTCATCTTGCTAATGTGCGCGAGCACATCTCCCCCTTCATCAATCTTGGCCGTGAAGAAGAGACGACGAAGAAAAAGCTTATTCGCAAGGCTCTTCTTCTCGAAATGTCCCTCAAGCCGCGACCATGCATCGTGTGCCCCACTCGCCGAACGAACCAACGGCAGCTGCGAGTCCTCCATCGCAAGACAGATGATCGCGAGCGCCTTCCTCGACTTGCGCTTGAACGTGTTCTGGTCCAGCGCAGTAGTCAGGTGTTCCAGCTTGATCTCCCCGCTCACCACTTCCCACAAGTCACGCTCCTCCAGCACCATCTGCATTTTAAACTTCCAAGTGTGGAAGTTCGTTCCATCGAACTTGTTGATGCGGTTGGTGGTGGAGGCGTCCATGGCAAGGGCGAAGTCGGTGTCGGAGTCAGGGAAGACGGAGCTTGGGCTCATAACCTGAAGAAGCTCGAGTGTGCACTAGCTGGTAAAATGCAAAGTGATTATATTTAAAAGGTCCTTAGTTCGCAACTACATGCTACCTCTAAGCCAATGATTTATCTAAGCCAATCAGAACAACTCACCATCCGGGCGCAATCATCATCCCATCCGGGCGCAATCATCTTCCCATCCCGAAACCGATCTTTTGCCCATCTTGAACCCGCTCCCTCAGTCAGTCATCAACTGATTGCAGGTACCGGTACTTACCGATATGTAGTCACTAATCGGGGCGTTTGTCTGCCAACATCTTCGACAAGAGTCGTATCCTCAACAAACTTGGCCACAGGTGCGAAAGTTTCCTCATAGTCGATGCCAAACTTCTGCGAAAAACCCTTTGCAACCAGTCGAGCCTTGTATCGCTCAACTCGACCATCCTGGTTTTCTTTGACACGAAACACCCATCTGCAGCCGATAGCTTTGCGTCCTTTTGGCAGTTGCACGATATCCCAAGTGTCATTTTTAAACAGCGAGTCGATCTCCGAGTCACATGCTGCTTTCCATTTGCTTGCGTTCTTGGATTCCATAGCCGACTTGAACGTAGTTAGCATATCTCCCCCTGAATCCATGACGTAAGCAGCTTCGAAGCTTGAGCCATCTTGAGCTGCTGCTGACATCTCATCAAGGCCTTGGTTTCTGCTATACCGAGTGGAGTGCGTGTTGTGCTGTGCGAACCGCTTAGCACTTCTTGTCTCAGTAGCCTTCTCCAACGAATCCGTTCGCTGGTGTCTCTTGTTACCACTTTCATCGCTTTCTTCCATTTCCGCATCATCGATATGAATTGGGTCCTGATGCTGCGAGTCCTCATCCGTTGTATATTCATCATGTATATAGACTTGCTCTTGACGATAATCACGCTTTTCAATGTCGGAAACGTCTTCCATGAATTGCGCGTCTCGGCTTACCAGCACACGACCACTCTTGATTTTCTCGAACCGATACGCTTTTTCATGATCCGAATATCCGATAAATCGACAGCGAACCGATCGGTCATCAAACTTTGCGCGCTTTTCTTTAGGCACCGTCACATACGCATGACAGCCAAAGACTTTCAGATTCGCAAGCAATGGCTTCTTTCCCGTCCAAGCTTGATATGGCGAAATGTCTTGATTGAGAGCACGCGTTGGACACCGATTTCGAAGAAACATAGCCGTCATGACTGCTTCACCCCAGTACACCTTCGTCAATCCAGCATGCTCCATCATGCAGCATGCACATTCCACCAATGTTCTGTTCATTCGCTCTGCAACTCCGTTAAGCTGAGGAGTGTAGGGCGGCGTAAATTTCTGCACGATTCCATGATTGCTGCAAAACTTGGCCATTTCGCTCTAAGTGTACTCTCCGCCATTATCACTGCGAAGCGTTTTCACTCGCTTTCCTGTTTGGTTCTCGGCAAGAACGACACAATTTGCGAATTTCGCGGCTACTTCCGACTTGTTTCGCAGCAAGTAAACCATGCAAAAATGTGACTTGTCATCAATAAATGTGACAAAGTAACGTTTCCACCAAAAGTCGATGTCTGCATCGGCCCACACACATCGCTGTGAATTACCTCAAGCAGTTGCTTTGTACGGCTTGGTGACAAATTTGAGAAACTCACTCTCGTTTGTTTACCGAGTGAGCACCCGTCACACTTCTCCCACTGTTTAACTGAACCCATGTCGAGTCCGTAGCCGATCTTTTTCTTTATCATAGTGTCGAGACCACCATAGCTAATATGACCAAATCGAAGGTGCCAGAGGTACTAATTGGTGTCCCCATGGCATCCCGACGAAGTTATCACATTAGCCTCATCCGGAAGAAGTGGCGTCATGCAGAGCTTGAACAGGCCTTTGCCTTCGCGAGCACCAAGCTTCCACTTGAGGCCCTTTGTCATAGCAAAACAACCTTCATGTTCAAACGTCACGGCGCCAACATCCTTCGTAAATCGGCCGACTAAAAATAAATTTCGAGAAAGCTTTGGGATATACCACACACCAGTAAGCAGTCCCTTCTTTATACCATGTGGAGTGTGCATTGACATCACGATGTCGCCGGACCCAATCGCTTGCACCACTCCATCGTCTGCAAGGTGCACATCCCTCGGCGTAATTGTCTTAAAATTTCGCATGAATTTCTTGGAACTTGTCATGTGCTGCGTCGCTCCAGAGTCAATCAGCCACACTTCACCCGATTTGGGAATGCTGTCTCCAACCGAAAAGAGAAAATCGCCATTGTCATCATCGACTTGCGCGATATTCGCTCGTTGCGATTTCTGTCGCTCACCATTCTCGCGAATTCGAACTGGACACTTGGCAATCCAATGTCCTTGTTCCCCACAGTAGTGGCACGCGCTGACCTTTTGCACTGGTCGCCCACCCATACGCTTGCTGTAGTCATTCGCCAAAAACGCTTGTCCTTGACCATGCGCAGCTCCATCGGTCCCAATACCTTGTTCCTTTCGTTTCATGTCTTCATGCAATAGTCGAGATGTCACGAGCTCCCACGACAGCGAGTCCGATCTCGACTCCAAAGCTGTTATAAGAAATGAAAATGACTCACTCAAACTTCCAAGAAGCGTGATCACCAAGTCATCCTCTGTTACCGGAGCGCCCACTGCGTCGAGCTGTTCCGCCAGAGTCTTCATCTTGTTGATATGCGCGAGCACATCATCACCTTCGTCCATCTTGGCCGTGAAGAAACGACGACGAAGAAAGAGCTTGTTCGCTAAGCTCTTCTTCTCGAAGTGGCCTTCGAGCCGTGACCATGCATCATGCGCTCCAGTTGCCGAGCGCACAAGAGGCAGCTGCGAATCTTCCATCGCGAGACAGATGATCGCAAGCGCCTTTCTTGACTTGCGCTTAAACGTCAGCTGGTCCAAGGCCGTTGTCAAGTCCTCCATCTTGACTTCCCCACTCGCTACCTCCCATAGGTCCCGCTCCTCAAGCACCATCTGCATCTTGAACTTCCATGTGTGGAAGTTTGTTCCATCGAACTTGTTGATGCGTGAGTTGGTGGCGGCGGCGATGTCCATAGCGAAAGCGTAGTCGGTGTCGAGGGCAGAGTTGGCGGAGCTTGGGCTCATAACCTGTTGTAAGAAGCACTTGTGCTGTAGATGGCAAAATGCAAAGTAAATATATTTAATGGTCCTTAGTTCGCAACTACATGCTACCTCTAAGCCAATGACTTATCTAAGCCAACCAGAATGACTCACCATCCGGGCGTAATCATCTTCCCATCCGGGCGCAATCATCTTCCCATCCCGAAACCGATTTTTTGCCCATCTTGAACTCGCTCAATCAGTCAGTCATCAATTGATTGCAAATACCCGTACTTACCGATATATAGCAGCTGGTCGAGGCGTTTCTGCGCCAGCATCTTCGACAACAAGATGCACATCCACTGGGTCGATTCTCTTGTAGTTTTTCATGTACTCTTTCGAGTATGTCATGTGTTGAGTGGCCCCCGAGTCAACTAGCCACACACAGCTCGACTTGGTGGGATAGGCAGCTTCACCAACCGAGAAAAGATAGTCGCCAGAGTCGTCATCGTTACTTTGAGCGACACTAGCACGCTGCGGTTGCTGTCGTTCCGCATTGTCACGAATTCGAGCCGGGCACTTGGCAATCCAATGCCCATGCTCTCCACAGTAGTGGCAAGTACTGCTTGCCTTCACTGACGCTTGTCGTCCCTTGCGTCGTCCATTGTCCGCCATTGCATATGCTTGACCTTGGCCGTGCGCGGCTCCATCGACGCCGCCACCTTGCTCTTTGCGCTTTAAGTCTTCGTGTAGCAGCCGAGACGTGACGAGTTCCCACGATAAAGAGTCGGCTCTTGACTCGAGTGCCGTGATAAGAAACGCGTACGACTCGCTGAGACTTGCCAATAGCGTGATCACAAGGTCGTCCTCGCTAACCGGAGCACCCACAGCGTCGAGCTGCTCCGCCAGCGTCATCATCTTGTTAATGTGCGCGAGCACATCTTCCCCTTCATCCATCTTGGCCGTGAAGAAGCGACGACAAAGAAAGAGCCTATTCGCAAGGCTCTTCTTCTCGAAATGTCCCTCAAGCCGCGACCATGCATCGTGTGCCCCACTCGCCGAACGAACCAATGGCAGCTGCGAGTCCTCCATCGCAAGACAGATGATCGCGAGCGCCTTCCTCGACTTGCGCTTGAACGTGTTCTGGTCCAGCGCAGTAGTCAGGTGTTCCAGCTTGATCTCCCCGCTCACCACTTCCCACAAGTCACGCTCCTCCAGCACCATCTGCATTTTAAACTTCCGAGTGTGGAAGTTCGTTCCATCGAACTTGTTGATGCGGTTGGTGGTGGAGGCGTCCATGGCAAGGGCGAAGTCGGTGTCGGAGTCAGGGAAGACGGAGCTTGGGCTCATAACCTGAAGAAGCTCGAAGTGTGCACTAGTTGGTAAAATGCAAAGTGAATATATTTAAAAGGTCCTTAGTTCGCAACTACATGCTACCTCTAAGCCAATGATTTATCTAAGCCAATCAGAACAACTCACCATCCGGGCGCAATCATCTTCCCATCCCGAAACCGATCTTTTGCCCATCTTGAACCCGCTCCCTCAGTCAGTCATCAACTGATTGCAGGTACCGGTACTTACCGATATGTAGTCGCTAATCGGGGCGTTTGTCTGCCAACATCTTCGACAAGAGTCGTATCCTCAACAAACTTGGCCACAGGTGCGAAAGTTTCCTCATAGTCGATGCCAAACTTCTGCGAAAAACCCTTTGCAACCAGTCGAGCCTTGTATCGCTCAACTCGACCATCCTGGTTTTCTTTGACACGAAACACCCATCTGCAGCCGATAGCTTTGCGTCCTTTTGGCAGTTGCACGATATCCCAAGTGTCATTTTTAAACAGCGAGTCGATCTCCGAGTCACATGCTGCTTTCCATTTGCTTGCGTTCTTGGATTCCATAGCCGACTTGAACGTAGTTGGCATATCTCCCCCTGAATCCATGACGTAAGCAGCTTCGAAGCTTGAGCCATCTTGAGCTGCTGCTGACATCTCATCAAGGCCTTGGTTTCTGCTATACCGAGTGGAGTGCGTGTTGTGCTGTGCGAACCGCTTAGCACTTCTTGTCTCAGTAGCCTTCTCCAACGAATCCGTTCGCTGGTGTCTCTTGTTACCACTTTCATCGCTTTCTTCCATTTCCGCATCATCGATATGAATTGGGTCCTGATGCTGCGAGTCCTCATCCGTTGTATATTCATCATGTATATAGACTTGCTCTTGACGATAATCACGCTTTTCAATGTCGGAAACGTCTTCCATGAATTGCGCGTCTCGGCTTACCAGCACACGACCACTCTTGATTTTCTCGAACCGATACGCTTTTTCATGATCCGAATATCCGATAAATCGACAGCGAACCGATCGGTCATCAAACTTTGCGCGCTTTTCTTTAGGCACCGTCACATACGCATGACAGCCAAAGACTTTCAGATTCGCAAGCAATGGCTTCTTTCCCGTCCAAGCTTGATATGGCGAAATGTCTTGATTGAGAGCACGCGTTGGACACCGATTTCGAAGAAACATAGCCGTCATGACTGCTTCACCCCAGTACACCTTCGTCAATCCAGCATGCTCCATCATGCAGCGTGCACATTCCACCAATGTTCTGTTCATTCGCTCTGCAACTCCGTTAAGCTGAGGAGTGTAGGGCGGCGTAAATTTCTGCACGATTCCATGATTGCTGCAAAACTTGGCCATTTCGCTCTAAGTGTACTCTCCGCCATTATCACTGCGAAGCGTTTTCACTCGCTTTCCTGTTTGGTTCTCGGCAAGAACGACACAATTTGCGAATTTTGCGGCTACTTCCGACTTGTTTCGCAGCAAGTAAACCATGCAAAAATGTGACTTGTCATCAATAAATGTGACAAAGTAACGTTTCCACCAAAAGTCGATGTCTGCATCGGCCCACACACATCGCTGTGAATAACCTCAAGCAGTTGCTTTGAACGGCTTGGTGACAAATTTGAGAAACTCACTCTCGTTTGTTTACCGAGTGAGCACCCGTCACACTTCTCCCACTGTTTAACTGAACCCATGTCGAGTCCGTAGCCGATCTTTTTCTTTATCATAGTGTCGAGACCACCATAGCTAATATGACCAAATCGAAGGTGCCAGAGGTACTAATTGGTGTCCCCATGGCATCCCGACGAAGTTATCACATTAGCCTCATCCGGAAGAAGTGGCGTCATGCAGAGCTTGAACAGGCCTTTGCCTTCGCGAGCACCAAGCTTCCACTTGAGGCCCTTTGTCATAGCAAAACAACCTTCATGTTCAAACGTCACGGCGCCAACATCCTTCGTAAATCGGCCGACTAAAAATAAATTTCGAGAAAGCTTTGGGATATACCACACACCAGTAAGCAGTCCCTTCTTTATACCATGTGGAGTGTGCATTGACATCACAATGTCGCCGGACCCAATCGCTTGCACCACTCCATCGTCTGCAAGGTGCACATCCCTCGGCGTAATTGTCTTAAAATTTCGCATGAATTTCTTGGAACTTGTCATGTGCTGCGTCGCTCCAGAGTCAATCAGCCACACTTCACCCGATTTGGGAATGCTGTCTCCAGCCGAAAAGAGAAAATCGCCATTGTCATCATCGACTTGCGCGATATTCGCTCGTTGCGATTTCTGTCGCTCACCATTCTCGCGAATTCGAACTGGACACTTGGCAATCCAATGTCCTTGTTCCCCACAGTAGTGGCACGCGCTGACCTTTTGCACTGGTCGCCCACCCATACGCTTGCTGTAGTCATTCGCCAAAAACGCTTGTCCTTGACCATGCGCAGCTCCATCGGTCCCAATACCTTGTTCCTTTCGTTTCATGTCTTCATGCAATAGTCGAGATGTCACGAGCTCCCACGACAGCGAGTCCGATCTCGACTCCAAAGCTGTTATAAGAAATGAAAATGACTCACTCAAACTCCCAAGAAGCGTGATCACCAAGTCATCCTCTGTTACCGGAGCGCCCACTGCGTCGAGCTGTTCCGCCAGAGTCTTCATCTTGTTGATATGCGCGAGCACATCATCACCTTCGTCCATCTTGGCCGTGAAGAAACGACGACGAAGAAAGAGCTTGTTCGCTAAGCTCTTCTTCTCGAAGTGGCCTTCGAGCCGTGACCATGCATCATGCGCTCCAGTTGCCGAGCGCACAAGAGGCAGCTGCGAATCTTCCATCGCGAGACAGATGATCGCAAGCGCCTTTCTTGACTTGCGCTTAAACGTCAGTCAATATAAAAAGGACGTATCTACGGCCGTATATCATCCCAACACTTCCAAAGAGCCAATATACACTTTGTTGTTGCTTTATTGCGTCTTCACACGTCTAGAATGATAGAAAGGACGTATCTATGGCCGTATATCATCTCAGTATATCCAAGGAGCGAAAATACACTTTGTTGTTGCTTTATTGCGTCTTCACACGTCTAGAATGATAGAAAGGACGTATCAATGACCGTACATCATCCCAGCACTTCACAAGAGCGACTATACGCTTAGTTGTGAATCTATTGGGTCTGCACACGTCTACAAAGATAGAAAGGACGTATGTATGGCCGTATATCTTCACAGCACTTCTCAAGAGCGAGAATACACTTCATGGTTGCTTTATTGCGTCTTCGCACGTCTAGAATGATAGAAAGGACGTATGTATGGCCGTATATCATCTCAGCACTTCACGAGAGCGACTACACGTTCGTTATGGATCTATTCCGTCTGCACACGTCTAGAAAGATAGAAAGGACGTATGTATGGCCGTATCTCTTCACAGCACTTCCCAAGACCGAGAATACACTTTGTTGTTGCTTTATTGCGTCTTCGCACGTCTAGAATGATAGAAAGGACGTATCTATAGCTGTATATCATCTAGGCACTTCACAAGAGCGACTATATGCTATGTTATGGATCTATTGCTTCTGCGCATGTCTACAATGATAAGAAGGAAGTGTCTAAGGCCGTATATCTTCACAGCACTTCACGAGAGCAAATATACGCTTAGTGGTGGCTCTATTGCGTCTTCGCACGTCTAGAATGATAGAAAGGACGTACCTATGGCCGTATATGATCTCAGCAATTCACAAGAGCGACTATACGCCTTGTTGTGGATCTTTTGCGTCTGCGCACTTCTAGAATGAAAAAAAGGACGTATCAAATACCCTATATCTTACAGCACTTCACGAGACCGAAGATACGCTATGTTGTTGCTCTATTCCGTCTGTACACGTCTAGAATGATAAAAAGGACGTATCTACGGCCGTATATCATCCCAACACTTCCAAAGAGCCAATATACACTTTGTTGTTGGTTTATTGCGTCTTCACACGTCTAGAATGATAGAAATGGCGAATCTATGGCCGTATATCTTCACAGCACTTCACAAGAGCGAACATACGCTTTGTTGTTGCTCTATTGCGTCTTCGCACGTCTAGAATGATTAAAAGGACGTATCTATGGCCGTATATCATACCAGCACTTCCTAAGAGCGAAAATACACTTCGTTGTTGCTTTGTTGCGTCTTCGCACGTCTAGAATGATAGAAAGGGCGTATCTATGGCCGTATATCTTCACAGCACTTCACAAGAGCGAATATACGCTTTGTTGTTGCTCTATTGCGTCTGCGTACTTCTAGAATGATAGAAAGGACGTACCTATGGCCGAAATTCATTCCAGCACTTCCCAAGAGCGACTATACGCCTTGTTATCAATCTATTGCGTCTGCGCACGTCGATAATGATAAAAAGGAAGTGTCTTAGGCCGTATATCTTCACAGCACTTCACGAGAGCGAATATACGCTTAGCGGTGGCTCTATTGCGTCTGCACACGTCTAGAAATATAGAAAGGACGTATGTATGGCCGTATATCTTCACAGCACTTCCCAAGAGCGAGAATACACTTCATTGTTGCTTTATTGCATTTTCGCACGTCTAGAATGATAGAAAGGACGTACCTATGGCCGTATATTATTTAGGCACTTCACAAGAGCGACTACTCGCTATGTTATGGATCTATTGCGTCTGCGCACGTCTACAATGATTAAAAGGAAGTGTCTTAGGCCGTATATCTTCACAGCACTTCACGAGAGCGAATATACGCTTAGTGGTGGCTCTGTTGCGTCTTCACACGTCTAGAAAGATAGAAAGGACGTATGGATGGCCGTATCTCATCTCAGCACTTCACAAGAGCGACTAGACGCCTTGTTGTTGCTCTATTGCGTCTGCGCCGTCTTGAATGATAGAAAGGACGTATATATGGCCGTAATTCATTCCAGCACTTCCCAAGAGCGACTATATGTCTTGTAATGAATCTATTGCGTCTGCGCACGTCGACAATGATAAAAAGGAAGTGTCTTAGGCCGTATATCTTCACAGCACTTCACGAGAGCGAATATACGCTTAGTGGTGGCTCTATTGCATCTTCGCACGTCTAGAATGATAGAAAGGACGTATGGATGGCCGTATCTCATCTCAGCACTTCCCAAGAGCGACTATACGCCTTGTTATCAATCTATTGCGTCTGCGCACGTCGACAATGATAAAAAGGAAGTGTCTTAGGCCGTATATCTTCACAGCACTTCACGAGAGCGAATATATGCTTAGCGGTGGCTCTATTGCGTCTGCACACGTCTAGAATGATAGAAAGGGCGTATCTATGGCCGTATATCTTCACAGCACTTCACAAGAGCGAATATACGCTTTGTTGTTGCTCTATTGCGTCTGCGTACTTCTAGAATGATAGAAAGGACGTACCTATAGCCGTAATTCATTCCAGCACTTCCCAAGAGCGACTATACGTCCTGTAATGAATCTATTGCGTCTGCGCACGTCGACAATGATAAAAAGGAAGTGTCTTAGGCCGTATATCTTCACAGCACTTCACGAGAGCGAATATACGCTTAGTGGTGGCTCTGTTGCGTCTGCACACGTCAAGAAAGATAGAAAGGACGTATGGATGGCCGTATCTCATCTCAGCACTTCACAAGAGCGACTAGACGCCTTGTTGTTGCTCTATTGCGTCTGCGCCGTCTTGAATGATAGAAAGGACGTATATATGGCCGTAATTCATTCCAGCACTTCCCAAGAGCGACTATATGTCTTGTAATGAATCTATTGCGTCTGCGCACGTCGACAATGATAGAAAGGAAGTGTCTTAGGCCGTATATCTTCACAGCACTTCACGAGAGCGAATATACGCTTAGTGGTGGCTCTATTGCATCTTCGCACGTCTAGAATGATAGAAAGGACGTACCTATGGCCGTAATTCATTCCAGCACTTCCCAAGAGCGACTATACGCCTTGTTATCAATCTATTGCGTCTGCGCACGTCGACAATGATAAAAAGGAAGTGTCTTAGGCCGTATATCTTCACAGCACTTCACGAGAGCGAATATACGCTTAGCGGTGGCTCTATTGCGTCTGCACACGTCTAGAAATATAGAAAGGACGTATGTATGGCCGTATATCTTCACAGCACTTCCCAAGAGCGAGAATACACTTCATTGTTGCTTTATTGCATTTTCGCACGTCTAGAATGATAGAAAGGACGTACCTATGGCCGTATATTATTTAGGCACTTCACAAGAGCGACTACTCGCTATGTTATGGATCTATTGCGTCTGCGCACGTCTACAATGATTAAAAGGAAGTGTCTTAGGCCGTATATCTTCACAGCACTTCACGAGAGCGAATATACGCTTAGTGGTGGCTCTGTTGCGTCTTCACACGTCTAGAAAGATAGAAAGGACGTATGGATGGCCGTATCTCATCTCAGCACTTCACAAGAGCGACTAGACGCCTTGTTGTTGCTCTATTGCGTCTGCGCCGTCTTGAATGATAGAAAGGACGTATATATGGCCGTAATTCATTCCAGCACTTCCCAAGAGCGACTATATGTCTTGTAATGAATCTATTGCGTCTGCGCACGTCGACAATGATAAAAAGGAAGTGTCTTAGGCCGTATATCTTCACAGCACTTCACGAGAGCGAATATACGCTTAGTGGTGGCTCTATTGCATCTTCGCACGTCTAGAATGATAGAAAGGACGTACCTATGGCCGTAATTTATTCCAGCACTTCCCAAGAGCGACTATACGCCTTGTTATCAATCTATTGCGTCTGCGCACGTCGACAATGATAAAAAGGAAGTGTCTTAGGCCGTATATCTTCACAGCACTTCACGAGAGCGAATATACGCTTAGCGGTGGCTCTATTGCGTCTGCACACGTCTAGAATGATAGAAAGGGCGTATCTATGGCCGTATATCTTCACAGCACTTCACAAGAGCGAATATACGCTTTGTTGTTGCTCTATTGCGTCTGCGTACTTCTAGAATGATAGAAAGGACGTACCTATAGCCGTAATTCATTCCAGCACTTCCCAAGAGCGACTATACGTCCTGTAATGAATCTATTGCGTCTGCGCACGTCGACAATGATAAAAAGGAAGTGTCTTAGGCCGTATATCTTCACAGCACTTCACGAGAGCGAATATACGCTTAGTGGTGGCTCTGTTGCGTCTGCACACGTCAAGAAAGATAGAAAGGACGTATGGATGGCCGTATCTCATCTCAGCACTTCACAAGAGCGACTATACGCCTTGTTGTTGCTCTATTGCGTCTGCGCCGTCTCGAATGATAGAAAGGACGTATATATGGCCGTAATTCATTCCAGCACTTCCCAAGAGCGACTATACGTCTTGTAATGAATCTATTGCGTCTGCGCACGTCGACAATGATAAAAAGGAAGTGTCTTAGGCCGTTTATCTTCACAGCACTTCACGAGAGCGAATATACGCTTAGTGGTGGCTCTATTGCATCTTCGCACGTCTAGAATGATAGAAAGGACGAACGTATGGCCATATATCTTCACAGCACTTCCCAAGAGCGAGAATACACTTTGTTGTTGCTCTATTGCGTCTGCGCATATCTAGAATGATAGAAAGGACGTACCCATGGCCGTGTATCATCCCAGCATTTCGCGAAAGCGACTGTATGCTTGACTGTATATCTATTGCGTCTGAGCACTTCTAGAATGATAGAAAGGACGTATCTATCGCCGTTTTTCTTCACAGCACTCCACGAAGACAAATATACGCTTTGTTGTCGCTCTATTGCGTCTGCGCACGTCTAGAAAGATAGAAAGGACGTATAAATGGCCGTATATCATCCCAGCACTTCCCAAGAGCGAAATTACACTTTGTTGTTGCTCTATTGCGTCTGCGCACTTCTAGAATGATAAAAAGGACGTATCAAAGGCCGTATATCTTCCTAGCACTTCACGAGAGCGAATACGCTTTGTTGTCGCTCTATTGCGTCTGCGCACGTCTAGAAAGATAGAAAGGACGTATAAATGGCCGTATATCATCCCAGCACTTCCCAAGAGCAAAAATGCACTTTGTTGTTGCTCTATTGCGTCTGCGCATATCTAGAATGATAGAAAGAACGTACCCATGGCCGTGTATCATCCCAGCACTTCGCGAGAGCGACTATATGCTTAGTTGTATATCTATTGCGTCTTCGCACTTCTAGAATGATAGAAAGGACGTATCTATCGCCGTTTATCTTCACAGCACTCCACGAAGACAAATATACGCTTTGTTGTCGCTCGATTGCGTCTGCGCACGTCTAGAAAGATAGGAAGGACGTATAAATGGCCGTATATGATCCGGGCACTTTTCAAGAGCGAGAATACATGGTATATTCATCTCAGCACTTCACGAGAACAAATATACGCCTTGCTGTGGATCTATTGCGTGAGCGTACTTTTAGAATGACAGAAAGGACGTATCCATGGCCGTGTATCATCCCAGCACTTCACGAGAGCGAACATACGCTTGTTGTGGCTCTATTGCGTCTGCACACGTCTTGAAAGAAAGAAAGGACGTATTAATGGCCGTATATCATCTCAGTACTTCATTAGGGCGACTCTACGCTTAGTTGTAGTTCTATTGCGTCTGCGCACTTCTAGAAGGATAGAAACGACGTATCTAAGGCCGTATATCTTCACAGCACTTCACGAGAGCGAATATACGCTTTGTTCCTGCTATATTGCGTCTGCGCACGTCTAGAATGATAGAAAGGACGAAATTATGGCCGTATATCATCTCAGCACTTCACAAGAGCGAATATACGCTAGTTGTGGCTCTATTGCGTTTGCGCACGTCTAGAATGATGAAAAGGAAGTATCTAAGGCCGTTTATCTTCACAGCACTTCACAAGAGCGACTATACGCTTAGTTGTGACCCTGTTGCAGCTGCACACGTCTAGAATGATAGAAAGGATGTATCTATGGCCGTATATCATCCGAGCACTTCAGAAGAGCGAATATACGCTTGTTGTGGCTCTATTGCGTCAGCACACGTCTAGAAAGATAGAAAGGATGTATCTATGGCCGTGTATCATCCCAGTACTTCACAAGAGCGAATATATGCTTTGTTGTGGTTCTATTGCGTCTGCGCACGTCTAGAATGATAGAAAGGACGTATAAATGGCCGTATATCATCCCAGCACTTCCCAAGAGCGAGAATACACTTCGTTGTTTCTTTATTGCGTCTTCGCACGTCTAGAATGATAGAAAGGACGTATCTATGGCCGTATATGATCTCATCACTTCACGAGAACAATTATACGCCTTGTTGTGGATCTATTGCGTCTGCGCACGTCTAGAATGATAGCAAGGACGAACATGACCGTGTATCATCCCAGCACTTCACGAGAGCGACTATACGCTTCGTTGTGCATCTATTGCGTCTGCGCACTTCTAGAATGATAACAAGGACGTGTCTATCGCCGTATATCTTCACAGCATTTCACGAATACAAATATACGCTTAGTTGATGCTCTATTGCGTCTGCGCACGTCTAGAATGATAGAAAGAACGAATCTTTGGCCGTATATCATCTCAGCACTTCTCAAGAGCAAAAATACACTTTGTTGTTTCTTTATTGCGTCTTCGCACATCTAGAATGATAGAAAGAACGTATCTATGGCCGTATATCATCCCAGCACTTCCCAAGAGCAAAAATACACTTTGTTGTTGCTTTATTGCGTCTTCGCACGTCTAGAATGATAGATAGGGCGTATCTGTGGCCGTAAATCTTCACAGCGCTTCACAAGAGCGAATATACGCTTTGTTGTTGCTCT
This sequence comes from Plasmopara viticola, assembly GCA_001695595.3. Lineage (NCBI taxonomy): Eukaryota > Oomycota > Peronosporomycetes > Peronosporales > Peronosporaceae > Plasmopara > Plasmopara viticola. Next base: position 6,796 of record MBPM02000167.1, on the reverse strand, counting down.
ATTGCGTCTGCGCACGACTAGAATGATGAAAAGGACGTATCTATGGCCGTATATCATCCGGGCACTTCCCAAAAGCGAGAATACACTTTGTTGTTGCTCTATTGCGTCTTCGCACGTCTAGCATGATAGAAAGGACGTATCTATGGCCGTATATCATCTCAGCACTTCACAAGAGCGACTATACGCCTTGTTGTGGATCTAAAGCGTCTGCGCACTTCTAGAATGATAGAAAGGACGTATCAAAGGCCGTAAATTTTCCTAGCACTTCACGAGAGCGAATATACGCTTTGTTTTTTGTTTTATTGCGTCTGCGCACTTCTAGAATGATAAAAAGGATGTATCTATGGCCGTATATCATCCGGGCACTTCCCAAGAGCGAATATACACTTTGTTGTTGCTCTATTGCGTCTTCGCACGTCTAGCATGATAGAAAGGACGTATCTATGGCCGTATATCATCTCAGCACTTCACAAGAGCGACTATACGCCTTGTTATGGATCTAAAGCGTCTGCGCACTTCTAGAATGATAGAAAGGACGTAGCAAAGGCCGTATATTTTCCTAGCACTTCACGAGAGCGAATATACGCTTTGTTTTTTGCTTTATTGCGTCTTCGCACGTCTAGAATGATAGAAAGGACGTATCCATGGCCGTGTATCATCTCAGCACTTCACGAGAGCGACTATATGCCTAGTTGTGCATCTATTGCGTCTGCGCACTTCTAGAATGATAGAAAGGACGTATCTATCGCCGTATATTTTCACAGCACTTCCCAAGAGCGAGAATACACTTCGTTGTTGCTCTATTGCGTCTTCGCACGTCTAGCATGATAGAAAGGACGTATCTATGGCCGTATATCATCTCAGCTCTTCACAAGAGCGACTATACGCCTTGTTGTGGATCTAAAGCGTCTGCGCACTTCTAGAATGATAGAAAGGACGTAGCAAAGGCTGTATATCTTCCTAGCACTTCACGAGAGCAAATAAACGCTTTGTTTTTTGCTATATTGCGTCTGCGCACGTCTAGAATGATAGAAAGGACGTATCCATGGCCGTGTATCATCTCAGCACTTCACGAGAGCGACTATACGCTTTGTTGTTGCTCTATTGCGTCTGCGCACTTCTAGAATGATAACAACGACGTATCTATCGCCGTATATTTTCACAGCACTTCCCAAGAGCGAGAATACACTTTGTTGTTGCTCTATTGCGTCTTCGCACGACTAGAATGATAGAAAGGACGTATCTATGGCCGTATATCATCCGGGCACTTCCCAAGAGCGAGAATACACTTTGTTGTTGCTCTATTGCGTCTTCGCACGTCTAGCATGATAGAAAGGACGTATCCATGGCCGTGTATCATCTCAGCACTTCACGAGAGCGACTATATGCCTAGTTGTGCATCTATTGCGTCTGCGCACTTCTAGAATGATAGAAAGGACGTATCTATCGCCGTATATTTTCACAGCACTTCCCAAGAGCGAGAATACACTTCGTTGTTGCTCTATTGCGTCTTCGCACGTCTAGCATGATAGAAAGGACGTATCTATGGCCGTATATCATCTCAGCTCTTCACAAGAGCGACTATACGCCTTGTTGTGGATCTAAAGCGTCTGCGCACTTCTAGAATGATAGAAAGGACGTAGCAAAGGCTGTATATCTTCCTAGCACTTCACGAGAGCAAATATACGCTTTGTTTTTGCTATATTGCGTCTGCGCACGTCTAGAATGATAGAAAGGACGTATCCATGGCCGTGTATCATCTCAGCACTTCACGAGAGCGACTATATGCCTAGTTGTTGCTCTATTGCGTCTGCGCACTTCTAGAATGATAACAACGACGTATCTATCGCCGTATATTTTCACAGCACTTCCCAAGAGCGAGAATACACTTTGTTGTTGCTCTATTGCGTCTTCGCACGACTAGAATGATAGAAAGGACGTATCTATGGCCGTATATCATCCGGGCACTTCCCAAGAGCGAGAATACACTTTGTTGTTGCTCTATTGCGTCTTCGCACGTCTAGCATGATAGAAAGGACGTATCTATGGCCGTATATCATCTAAGCACTTCACAAGAGCGACTATACGCCTTGTTTTGGATCTAAAGCGTCTGCGCACTTCTAGAATGATAGAAAGGACGTATCAAAGGCCGTATATTTTCCTAGCACTTCACGAGAGCGAATATACGCTTTGTTTTTTGTTTTATTGCGTTTGCGCACTTCTAGAATGATAAAAAGGATGTATCTATGGCCGTATATCATCCGGGCACTTCCCAAGAGCGAATATAGACTTTGTTGTTGCTCTATTGCGTCTTCGCACGTCTAGCATGATAGAAAGGACGTATCTATGGCCGTATATCATCACAGCACTTCACAAGAGCGACTATACGCCTTGTTGTGGATCTAAAGCGTCTGCGCACTTCTAGAATGATATAAAGGACGTAGCAAAGGCCGTATATTTTCCTAGCACTTCACGAGAGCGAATATACGCTTTGTTTTTTTGTTTTATTGCGTCTGCGCACTTCTAGAATGATAAAAAGGATGTATCTATGGCCGTATATAATCCGGGCACTTCCCAAGAGCGAATATAGACTTTGTTGTTGCTCTATTGGTCTTCGCACGTCTAGCATGATAGAAAGGACGTATCTATGGCCGTATATCATCTCAGCACTTCACAAGAGCGACTATACGCCTTGTTGTGGATCTAAAGCGTCTGCGCACGTCTAGAATGATAGAAAGGACGTATCCATGGCCGTGTATCATCCCAGCACATCCCAAGAGCGAAAATACACTTTGTTGTTGCTCTATTGCGTCTTCGCACGTCTAGCATGATAGAAAGGGCGTATCTATGGCCGTATATCATCTCAGCACTTCACGAGAGCGACTATATGCCTAGTTGTGCAACTATTGCGTCTGCGCACTTCTAGAATGATAACAAGGACGTATCTATCGCCGTATATCTTCACAGCACTTCCCAAGAGCGAGAATACACTTCGTTGTTGCTCTATTGCCTCTTCGCACGTCTAGAATGATAGAAAGGACGTATCTATGGCCGTATATCATCTCAGCTCTTCACAAGAGCGACTATACGCCTTGTTATGGATCTAAAGCGTCTGCGCACTTCTAGAATGATAGAAAGGACGTAGCAAAGGCTGTATATCTTCCTAGCACTTCACGAGAGCAAATATACGCTTTGTTGTTGCTATATTGCGTCTGCGCACGTCTAGAATAATAGAAAGGACGTATCCATGGCCGTGTATCATCTCAGCACTTCACGAGAGCGACTATATGCCTAGTTGTGCATCTATTGCGTCTGCGCACTTCTAGAATGATAGAAAGGACGTATCTATCGCCGTATATGATATCAGCACTTCCCAAGAGCTAGAATTCACTTCGTTGTTGCTCTATTGCGTCTTCGCACGGCTAGCATGATAGAAAGGACGTATCTATGGCCGTATATCATCTCAGCTCTTCACAAGAGTCACTATACGCCTTGTTATGGATCTAAAGCGTCTGCGCACGTCTAGAATGATAGAAAGGACGTATCCATGGCCGTGTATCATCTCAGCACTTCACGAGAGCGACTATATGCCTAGTTGTGCATCTATTGCGTCTGCGCACTTCTAGAATGATAACAACGACGTAGCTATCGCCGTATATCTTCACAGCACTTCCCAAGAGCGATAATACACTTCGTTGTTGCTCTATTGCGTCTTCGCACGTCTAGCATGATAGAAAGGACGTATCTATGGCCGTATATCATCTCAGCTCTTCACAAGAGCGACTATACGCCTTGTTGTGGATCTAAAGCGTCTGCGCACTTCTAGAATGATAGAAAGGACGTAGCAAAGGCCGTATATTTTCCTAGCACTTCACGAGAGCGAATATACGCTTTGTTTTTTGCTTTATTGCGTCTGCGCACTTCTAGAATGATAAAAAGGATGTATCTATGGCCGTATATCATCCGGGCACTTCCCAAGAGCGAATATAGACTTTGTTGTTGCTCTATTGCGTCTTCGCACGTCTAGCATGATAGAAAGGACGTATCTATGGCCGTATATCATCTCAGCACTTCACAAGAGCGACTATACGCCTTGTTATGGATCTAAAGCGTCTGCGCACTTCTAGAATGATAGAAAGGACGTAGCAAAGGCCGTATATTTTCCTAGCACTTCACGAGAGCGAATATACGCTTTTTTGTTGCTATATTGCGTCTGCGCACGTCTAGAATGATAGAAAGGACGTATCCATGGCCGTGTATCATCTCAGCACTTCACGAGAGCGACTATATGCCTAGTTGTGCATCTATTGCGTCTGCGCACTTCTAGAATGATAACAAGGACGTATCTATCGCCGTATATGATCCCAGCACTTCCCAAGAGCGAGAATTCACTTCGTTGTTGCTCTATTGCGTCTTCGCACGTCTAGCATGATAGAAAGGACGTATCTATGGCCGTATATCATCTCAGCTCTTCACAAGAGCGACTATACGCCTTGTTATGGATCTAAAGCGTCTGCGCACTTCTAGAATGATAGAAAGGACGTAGCAAAGGCTGTATATCTTCCTAGTACTTCACGAAAGCGAATATACGCTTTGTTGTTGCTATATTGCGTAAGGACGTATCAATGGCCGTGTATCATCTCAGCACTTCACGAGAGCGACTATATGCCTAGTTGTGCATCTATTGCGTCTGCGCACTTCTAGAATGATAGAAAGGACGTATCTAGCGCCGTATATGATCCCAGCACTTCCCAAGAACGAGAATACACTTCGTTGTTGCTCTATTGCGTCTTCGCACGTCTAGCATGATAGAAAGGACGTATCTATGGCCGTATATCATCTCAGCTCTTCACAAGAGCGACTATACGCCTTGTTATGGATCTAAAGCGTCTGCACACTTCTAGAATGATAAAAAGGGCGTAGCAAAGGCTGTATATCTTCCTAGCACTTCAAGAGAGCGAATATACGCTTTGTTGTTGCTCTATTGCGTCTGCGCACGTCTAGAATGATAGAAAGAACGAATTTATGGCCGTATATCATCTCAGCACTTCTCAAGAGCAAAAATACACTTTGTTGTTTCTTTATTGCGTCTTCGCACATCTAGAATGATAGAAAGAACGTATCTATGGCCGTATATCATCCCAGCACTTCCCAAGAGCGAAAATACACTTTGTTGTTGCTTTATTGCGTCTGCGCACGTCTAGAATGATAGAAAGGGCGTAGCAAAGGCTGTAAATCTTCACAGCACTAAACGAGAGCGAATATACGCTTTGTTGTTGCTCTATTGCGTTTGCGCACGACTAGAATGATAGAAAGGACGTATCTATGGCCGTATATCATCCGGGCACTTCCCAAGAGCTAGAATAACTTGTTGTTGCCTATTGCGTCTTCGCACGTTCTAGCATGATAGAAAGGACGTATCTATGGCCGTATATCATCTCAGCACTTCACAAGAGCGACTATACGCCTTGTTGTGGATCTAAAGCGTCTGCGCACTTATAGAATGATAGAAAGGACGTATCAAAGGCCGTAAATTTTCCTAGCACTTCACGAGAGCGAATATACGCTTTGTTTTTTGTTTTATTGCGTCTGCGCACTTCTAGAATGATAGAAAGGATGTATCTATGGCCGTATATCATCCGGGCACTTCCCAAGAGCGAATATAGACTTTGTTGTTGCTCTATTGCGTCTTCGCACGTCTAGCATGATAGAAAGGACGTATCTATGGCCGATATCATCTCAGCAGCTACAAGAAGCGACTATACGCCTTGTTGTGGATCTAAAGCGTCTGCGCACTCTAGAATGATAGAAAGGACGTAGCAAAGGCCGTATATTTTCCTACACTTCACGAAGCGAATATACGCTTTGTTTTTTTGTTTATTGCGTCTGCGCACTTCTAAATGAATAAAAGGATGTATCTATGGCCGTATATAATCCGGGCACTTCTCAAGAGCGAATATAGACTTTCTTGTTGCTCTATTGCGTCTTCGCACGTCTAGCATGATAGAAAGGGCGTATCTATGGCCGTATATCATCTCAGCACTTCACGAGAGCGACTATATGCCTAGTTGTGCATCTATTGCGTCTGCGCACTTCTAGAATGATAGAAAGGACGTATCTATCGCCGTATATGATCCCAGCACTTCCCAAGAGCGAGAATTCACTTCGTTTTGTTGCTCTATTGGTTTCGCACGTCTAGCATGATAGAAAGGACGTATCTATGGCCGTATATCATCTCAGCACTTCACAAGAGCGACTATACGCCTTGTTATGGATCTAAAGCGTCTGCGCACTTCTAGAATGATAGAAAGGACGTAGCAAAGGCTGTATATCTTCCTAGCACTTCACGAAAGCGAATATACGCTTGTTGTTGCTATATATTGCGTAAAGGACGTATCCATGGCCGTGTATCATCCCAGCACTTCACGAGAGCGACTATATGCTTAGTTGTGCATCTATTGCGTGCACAATTCTAGAATGATAGAAAGGACGTATCTATCGCCTTATATCATCCCAGCACTTCCCAAGAGCGAGAATACACTTCGTTGTTGCTCTATTGCGTCTTCGCACGTCTAGCATGATAGAAAGGACGTATCTATGGCCGTATATCATCTCAGCACTTCACAAGAGCGACTATACGCCTTGTTATGGATCTAAAGCGTCTGCGCACTTCTAGAATGATAAAAGCGTAGCAAAGGCTGTATATCTTCCTAGCACTTCACGAGAGCGAATATACGCTTTGTTGTTGCTCTATTGCGTCTGCGCACGTCTAGAATGATAGAAGAACGAATTTATG
>MBPM02000166.1:0-88025 GCA_001695595.3 Plasmopara viticola | reverse complement strand
AGTGCAATACTTCTCGTTAATGCGTAAAGTCCTTGCACAGGGCCGCGCTAATACTATCTGTACCGCTTTAACTTGTACGGCTGATCACCAAAATAATCCTATTGAGCGATGCATAAAAAAAGCTTCAAATCGCGTGCTTGGACCTCAGATCCCAATTACTTTCATAAAGAGCATCTCGGTTTGTCCCGAATTAAGCGCATGTCATCCGATGGGCAAACCTACTCGATGGGCAAAAAGCTTGAATGTTTGGAAGGCAAATGAAAAGGTCATTGGCTGACTGACATAAATTGTAATAATGCGACAGCTGTGAGATTCGAACTCACGCGGGTTACCCCATTAACTTAGCAGGCTAACGCCTTAACCACTCGGCCAAGCTGTCATCCCTGCTGTTAACTGATACACTGATTACAAACTTTTTCCACCCTTACTCAAGCATACCACCATAGTCATGCAAATCGCTCGTGCGACACATTAAAGTATAGCACATGACACAAAGCGTAGTACGCTAAAAAAACACTCGAAAGCGGCCGCCCAATAGCAGCTAGATGCATTGACCTTTTTCGGTCGGCATGTCAAGTTCGAGGATGTATATACGTACAAGTTTGAGAAAATGATACCATGCGAAGGAGATGACTTTTTAGATCACAGAGAAAACGAGCTGTCACCCCTTTCTAACGTCTTCGATGCTAACCACAATCACGATTGCAATAGCTTACTTGCATAGTCCTGGCGTTAGGCTTTCTTCTTCCAACAGACAGTCATACCGTGTGTGAAGGTGCCGTGCGCACCAATCGAACAGTATGCGCCCCACCACAAACCACCAAAGACAAGTGCATGACAAATAGATTATAAAATGAGCGGCGAATAGCTTACTCAATTGCTCTGACCAAATATACGTGAAGAAGCAGTATAAAATGGTAAGAAGAGCCCCCAGGCGGGATCGAACCACCGACCTTTCGCTTACGAAGCGAGTGCTCTACCACTGAGCTATAGGGGCGTGGCAACCGTAGGTAGCTTACACACAACTAATAATACACGCAAGTATCAAGCGCAAACAAAGAGCGGAGTGGGTCTATTAGCATCATAATGTCTCTACATTAGTTGCGGTGCGCGTAAGAAATAACACTTATGCGTTACAGCAACAACAGCTGGTATGTATAGAACTAACACAAGCCTCACCTCGCTAATTAATTTAGATAACAAACGATGTCTACTGTAATTGAGCTGACATGAAAGATGACAACGAGCCGAGTCATGGCTTCAAATCCAAATGAAAGTGCAATACTTCTCGTTAATGCGTAAAGTCCTTGCACAGGGCCGCGCTAATACTATCTGTACCGCTTTAACTTGTACGGCTGATCACCAAAATAATCCTATTGAGCGATGCATAAAAAAAGCTTCAAATCGCGTGCTTGGACCTCAGATCCCAATTCACTTTCATAAAGAGCATCTCGGTTTGTCCCGAATTAAGCGCATGTCATCCGATGGGCAAACCTACTCGATGGGCAAAAAGCTTGAATGTTTGGAAGGCAAATGAAAAGGTCATTGGCTGACTGACATAAATTGTAATAATGCGACAGCTGTGAGATTCGAACTCACGCGGGTTACCCATTAACTTAGCAGGCTAACGCCTTAACCACTCGGCCAAGCTGTCATCCCTGGCTGTTAACTGATACACTGATTACAAACTTTTTCCACCCTTACTCAAGCATACCACCATAGTCATGCAAATCGCTCGTGCGACACATTAAAGTATAGCACATGACACAAAGCGTAGTACGCTAAAAAAAACTCGAAAGCGGCCGCCCAATAGCAGCTAGATGCATTGACCTTTTTCGGTCGGCATGTCAAGTTCGAGGTGTATATACGTACAAGTTTGAGAAAATGATACCATGCGAAGGAGATGACTTTTTAGATCACAGAGAAAACGAGCTGTCACCCCTTTCTAACGTCTTCGATGCTAACCACAATCACGATTGCAATAGCTTACTTGCATAGTCCTGGCGTTAGGCTTTCTTCTTCCAACAGACAGTCATACCGTGTGTGAAGGTGCCGTGCGCACCAATCGAACAGTATGCGCCCCACCACAAACCACCAAAAGACAAGTGCATGACAAATAGATTATAAAATGAGCGGCGAATAGCTTACTCAATTGCTCTGACCAAATATACGTGAAGAAGCAGTATAAAATGGTAAGAAGAGCCCCCAGGCGGGATCGAACCACCGACCTTTCGCTTACGAAGCGAGTGCTCTACCACTGAGCTATAGGGGCGAGACCGGCGGCGTGGGTTAGTGGATTATGCTTCTGGTCTTCACGGTGTGTGGTGCGGGTTCGAGCCCCACACCGGCAAACTTCGTAATCAACCAGACTTGGGGAGAGGACGGCCCAAGCGAAATATTTCCGACCCCGATCAAGAAAAAGACAATAACAAAGACGAAAAAAATCTTCAGACTAAAAATGTAAATGTAGAAATCCTAGCCAAGCCGAGAAGGTATAGGTTGTGTTAAGATTAAATACATGACAACTTTCAACTGAGCTATAGGGGCGTGGCAACCGTAGGTAGCTTACACACAACTAATAATACACGCAAGTTTCAAGCGCAAACAAAGAGCGGAGTGGGTCTATTAGCATCATAATGTCTCTACATTAGTTGCGGTGCGCGTAAGAAATAACACTTATGCGTTACAGCAACAACAGCTGGTATGTATAGAACTAACACAAGCCTCACCTCGCTAATTAATTTAGATAACAAACGATGTCTACTGTAATTGAGCTGACATGAAAGATGACAACGAGCCGAGTCATGGCTTCAAATCCAAATGAAAGTGCAATACTTCTCGTTAATGCGTAAAGTCCTTGCACAGGGCCGCGCTAATACTATCTGTACCGCTTTAACTTGTACGGCTGATCACCAAAATAATCCTATTGAGCGATGCATAAAAAAAGCTTCAAATCGCGTGCTTGGACCTCAGATCCCAATTTACTTTCATAAAGAGCATCTCGGTTTGTCCCGAATTAAGCGCATGTCATCCGATGGGCAAACCTACTCGATGGGCAAAAAGCTTGAATGTTTGGAAGGCAAATGAAAAGGTCATTGGCTGACTGACATAAATTGTAATAATGCGACAGCTGTGAGATTCGAACTCACGCGGGTTACCCCATTAACTTAGCAGGCTAACGCCTTAACCACTCGGCCAAGCTGTCATCCCTGGCTGTTAACTGATACACTGATTAAAAACTTTTTCCACCCTTACTCATGCATACCACCATAGTCATGCAAATCGCTCGTGCGACACATTAAAGTATAGCACATGACACAAAGCGTAGTACGCTAAAAAAACACTCGAAAGCGGCCGCCCAATAGCAGCTAGATGCATTGATTTTTTTTTTCGGTCGGCATGTCAAGTTCGAGGATGTATATACGTACAAGTTTGAGAAAATGATACCATGCGAAGGAGATGACTTTTTAGATCACAGAGAAAACGAGCTGTCACCCCTTTCTAACGTCTTCGATACTAACCACAATCACGATTGCAATAGCTTACTTGCATAGTCCTGGCGTTAGGCTTTCTTCTTCCATCAGACAGCCATACCGTGTGTGAAGGCGCCGTGCGCACCAATCGAACAGTATGCGCCCCACCACAAACCACCACAAGACAAGTGCATGACAAATAGATTATAAAATGAGCGGCGAATAGCTTACTCAATTGCTCTGACCAAATATACGTGAAGAAGCAGTATAAAATGGTAAGAAGAGCCCCCAGGCGGGATCGAACCACCGACCTTTCGCTTACGAAGCGAGTGCTCTACCACTGAGCTATAGGGGCGTGGCAACCGTAGGTAGCTTACACACAACTAATAATACACGCAAGTTCAAGCGCAAACAAAGAGCGCAGTGGGTCTATTAGCATCATAATGTCTCTACATTAGTTGCGGTGCGCGTAAGAAATAACACTTATGCGTTACAGCAACAACAGCTGGTATGTATAGAACTAACACAAGCCTCACCTCGCTAATTAATTTAGATAACAAACGATGTCTACTGTAATTGAGCTGACATGAAAGATGACAACGAGCCGAGTCATGGCTTCAAATCCAAATGAAAGTGCAATACTTCTCGTTAATGCGTAAAGTCCTTGCACAGGGCCGCGCTAATACTATCTGTACCGCTTTAACTTGTACGGCTGATCACCAAAATATCCTATTGAGCGATGCATAAAAAAAGCTTCAAATCGCGTGCTTGGACCTCAGATCCCAATTCACTTTCATAAAGAGCATCTCGGTTTGTCCCGAATTAAGCGCATGTCATCCGATGGGCAAACCTACTCGATGGGCAAAAAGCTTGAATGTTTGGAAGGCAAATGAAACGGTCATTGGCTGACTGACATAAATTGTAATAATGCGACAGCTGTGAGATTCGAACTCACGCGGGTTACCCCATTAACTTAGCAGGCTAACGCCTTAACCACTCGGCCAAGCTGTCATCCCTGGCTGTTAACTGATACACTGATTACAAACTTTTTCCACCCTTACTCAAGCATACCACCATAGTCATGCAAATCGCTCGTGCGACACATTAAAGTATAGCACATGACACAAAGCGTAGTACGCTAAAAAAACACTCGAAAGCGGCCGCCCAATAGCAGCTAGATGCATTGACTTTTTTCGGTCGGCATGTCAAGTTCGAGGATGTATATACGTACAAGTTTGAGAAAATGATACCATGCGAAGGAGATGACTTTTTAGATCACAGAGAAAACGAGCTGTCACCCCTTTCTAACGTCTTCGATGCTAACCACAATCACGATTGCAATAGCTTACTTGCATAGCCCTGGCGTTAGGCTTTTTTCTTCCATCAGACAGTCATACCGTGTGTGAAGGCGCCGTGCGCACCAATCGAACAGTATGCGCCCCACCACAAACCACCACAAGACAAGTGCATGACAAATAGATTATGAAATGAGCGGCGAATAGCTTACTCAATTGCTCTGACCAAATATACGTGAAGAAGCAGTATAAAATGGTAAGAAGAGCCCCCAGGCGGGATCGAACCACCGACCTTTCGCTTACGAAGCGAGTGCTCTACCACTGAGCTATAGGGGCGTGGCAACCGTAGGTAGCTTACACACAACTAATAATACACGCAAGTTTCAAGCGCAAACAAAGAGCGCAGTGGGTCTACTAGCATCATAATGTCTCTACATTAGTTGCGGTGCGCGTAAGAAATAACACTTATGCGTTACAGCAACAACAGCTGGTATGTATAGAACTAACACAAGCCTCACCTCGCTAATTAATTTAGATAACAAACGATGTCTACTGTAATTGAGCTGACATGAAAGATGACAACGAGCCGAGTCATGGCTTCAAAATCCAAATGAAAGTGCAATACTTCTCGTTAATGCGTAAAGTCCTTGCACAGGGCCGCGCTAATACTATCTGTACCGCTTTAACTTGTACGGCTGATCACCAAAATAATCCTATTGAGCGATGCATAAAAAAAGCTTCAAATCGCGTGCTTGGACCTCAGATCCCGGTTCACTTTCATAAAGAGCATCTCGGTTTGTCCCGAATTAAGCGCATGTCATCCGATGGGCAAACCTACTCGATGGGCAAAAAGCTTGAATGTTTGGAAGGCAAATGAAAGGTCATTGGCTGACTGACATAAATTGTAATAATGCGACAGCTGTGAGATTCGAACTCACGCGGGTTACCCCATTAACTTAGCAGGCTAACGCCTTAACCACTCGGCCAAGCTGTCATCCCTGGCTGTTAACTGATACACTGATTACAAACTTTTTCCACCCTTACTCAGCATACCACCATAGTCATGCAAATCGCTCGTGCGACACATTAAAGTATAGCACATGACACAAAGCGTAGTACGCTAAAAAAACACTCGAAAGCGGCCGCCCAATAGCAGCTAGATGCATTGACCTTTTTTTTCGGTCGGCATGTCAAGTTCGAGGATGTATATACGTACAAGTTTGAGAAAATGATACCATGCGAAGGAGATGACTTTTTAGATCACAGAGAAAACGAGCTGTCACCCCTTTCTAACGTCTTCGATGCTAACCACAATCACAATTGCAATAGCTTACTTGCATAGTCCTGGCGTTAGGCTTTCTTCTTCCAACAGACAGTCATACCGTGTGTGAAGGTGCCGTGCGCACCAATCGAACAGTATGCGCCCCACCACAAACCACCAAAGACAAGTGCATGACAAATAGATTATAAAATGAGCGGCGAATAGCTTACTCAATTGCTCTGACCAAATATACGTGAAGAAGCAGTATAAAATGGTAAGAAGAGCCCCCAGGCGGGATCGAACCACCGACCTTTCGCTTACGAAGCGAGTGCTCTACCACTGAGCTATAGGGGCGTGGCAACCGTAGGTAGCTTACACACAACTAATAATACACGCAAGTTCAAGCGCAAACAAAGAGCGGAGTGGGTCTATTAGCATCATAATGTCTCTACATTAGTTGCGGTGCGCGTAAGAAATAACACTTATGCGTTACAGCAACAACAGCTGGTATGTATAGAACTAACACAAGCCTCACCTCGCTAATTAATTTAGATAACAAACGATGTCTACTGTAATTGAGCTGACATGAAAGATGACAACGAGCCGAGTCATGGCTTCAAATCCAAATGAAAGTGCAATACTTCTCGTTAATGCGTAAAGTCCTTGCACAGGGCCGCGCTAATACTATCTGTACCGCTTTAACTTGTACGGCTGATCACCAAAATAATCCTATTGAGCGATGCATAAAAAAAGCTTCAAATCGCGTGCTTGGACCTCAGATCCCAATTCACTTTCATAAAGAGCATCTCGGTTTGTCCCGAATTAAGCGCATGTCATCCGATGGGCAAACCTACTCGATGGGCAAAAAGCTTGAATGTTTGGAAGGCAAATGAAAAGGTCATTGGCTGACTGACATAAATTGTAATAATGCGACAGCTGTGAGATTCGAACTCACGCGGGTTACCCCATTAACTTAGCAGGCTAACGCCTTAACCACTCGGCCAAGCTGTCACTTCTCAATTTGCCTCGTCGTGCTCAAGTCGACCAAGTCAAGTTTCGAAGTATCCAGTTTTTCAAGCACCCAAGCAAGCCTTTCCACCAATGGACACCGAAGCCAGTTGCCCTTTCTTAGAGTCAGCGCAAGCTGATTGTGAGATGGGTGAGCTGATTCTACGCCCATCCTCCCCCGCGCGTACCCACGATCCATCGCCTATAGAAGGTTCCGCAACCCTACCAAGCGACAGTTCAGCTGGGTCCGTACCCAACAACCCAGATGCCGGTGGGATTCACGGTTCCATCGAAGCTTCGTGTTTATGCACGAACCAGGGTAGTAACGCTGGTTCTGTGTCGCAAGCCTCGCACGAAACAAGTGATGGCATGATCGTGCAGCTGCGGGTCACGCCTGCGCACAAGCCACCTGCTTCGCAGGATTTTGTGGAAGATGTGCAGCCCAACAGCGACACACGCCAATATACGCCACCAACTAACGCCAGTGCTCTCCCGCAAACCGCAGCAACTCGCACGCGTTCGACTGCGAGCGCACCAACGCGCATGCCAACGCTTCGTGCCCTGCTTCAACGTTCTACGGAGATCCGCCGCGACAACGTTGAGGCACCCGCCCCGCCGCGTGTCGAGATGCCCCGCCCCAAGGCGATGGACATCGAAACCATTGATGCTCTTTATGAAGCCGGAGGCGATTGGAGCCAACTCGCCGCCTCGATTGACCGAGCTCGTCCATACGCGCTGCCTCGTGCACGCTATGTAATGGTCATCGAGACTGGACACGCCTTCCAGCGCACTGCACCAAGCAAAATCCTCGCGTCGTTGCTCAAGGACCAGGGCAACCCTGTCGTACAACAGCAAATCGACCAGCAGCAACTAGGTCAGCTGACCAAAGCTCCCGGCGGCAACATCCGCGTCAAGGTGAAGACGAAAGAAGCCTGCCAGAGTCTTGCTGGCCAGGAAGTCAAGATCCTCGGAGGCAGGTACCGATTCGGCGGGTTTGACATCCTTGCCGACCGCTTCTTTATTGATGTGTCAAGTGTCGACAGTGACTTCGATGCTGATCTCATGTTGAAACGCTTCTTCGAGCTCGGTACGCAGCCGATCTACGGCACTTTCCGCGATGTAAATCTGGACGCGGTGATCACCACCGCCACTTGGCGTGTGTACTTCCGCTCTAGCCATTGCCCTCCGGAGCTCGTGATAAGTGGTACTGTGTGCGACCAGCTCGTTTTTGCTGGACGCATTTACCCAGTACACACAAAGAACGCTCCGTTTCCAACCCAACGCATGTCGTTCGGTCACGCTCAATCCACGCGCTCGACTTAGCTAGAGACGGTGGTCCATCCTCCGACACTAGCCAAAGGCGGCCAGATAAATGCCCGTCGCAGCCATCTTATGCTGCCGTGGTACGTCGTGGCGTGCAGGAAACGTCGCTCCAACGATCGATCCGTGAAGACTCTGCCGCGACCACTGCTATCGTTGCAGCACCGACTGATACCTTAGAGCCTAGTGAGCTGTCCCTAAGCACTGCAGGCTCCCAAGTCGTGTCGCCACCAAGCAGCCCGACATCGTCTCCGTTGCTCTTGCTCCCACCACCACCGACTGCCCAATCTGAGTTGGTGCCCAGGGTCGGTGGCAAACGCAAAGGCAAACGTTCTCGTGCTGATGAAGACTTTGCCAATATGCTGATGAAATCTCGTCCGAAACCTCTCACCGGCGTCACGACAAGCAACTATTTCGACGTGCTCAGCAATGTCGAGGTCGAGTTTGACTGCTGCCCAGCAACGCTCGATGAGGTCGAGATCCCACGGTTTCAAATTGTGCCACGCAAGGTGCAGGCGCCGCGCAACCTGACTGACAGCAAAGAAGCCAGTCACTTTCTGACCAAACACCACACCAGAGTGGTGAAAACCAAAGAGCCTACTCCAATCCAAGAGATTGTCAGCGAGATGGAGGCTACTGAACAGACAGCCGATCTCCAGCTGCTTCCGGATCGCTTGGCCGCCGCCGACACCATGGTGAGTGGCCTTCGCAAGTCGCTTCGCACGACGAACAACCCCGACACGCTGACGTTCATGGGGTCCGTTAAAGCTCCAATGGCGTTTAACACCGCGCTCTTGCGTGAGATGCGTGAGCTGAGCCCCAGCGTCACCGAGCTGGCCCAGCTTCACATGATCAATCGCATCTTAAGCGCGACCGACAACACCGAAACGAATACGTTCGCTCGCAAGTGGGCCAAGTATCTCGGCACCAAGGTGCCTAAGACGCGTGACGGTGTATTCCGATGCGTTGCCCAGTGGTGGAACAACCCGGACACACCAACTATTGTGCGTGCGACTAGGGCGCTGTCCCTCTTTGAGTTGATGTTGATGTGCACAGCGCCCCAGATATTTGAAAAGGACTACTGGCTCCAGCGTCTGACCGGGTGGTCGGTGCCTTGGATACCAGCGCACAACCGACGTCTTCTTCACCCCAATATGTTGTTGGTCCTGCTTCGCTCCGAGATCGGCACACACTGCTTCAAGATTTGGGAAGCAGTCCAGTGGCAAGGGGATATACTCGAAGACCTCGAGTACCTTCGTGACTGCGGCCATTACTTCCCAGAGAACGCGGATGTGCTCCAGCTCCAGCAAGTCGACGGTCAGTCTGTGCTTGTGACTGGACCGCTCGCCTTAAGGTGCTAAGGTGGTCCCACGCGTGGACGCACCCGAGGTCTCTTGGCAAGAAGTCAGCTTGCTGACCGTTAATACCAACGGGATCAAGAAAAACGGGCACCTACTAATAGAAATTTGCTCGAGAAGCACAGCCTCTCTTGCATCCAGGAGACCAAATTCCGCGATTGCCACCATCTTGACACCTTCAAATTTAACCTTCAGGCCCGTTTCAGGCACAAGCTATTCGTCAGCGACCCTGGTGCAGTCAGTGCCACACAGACAACACACCGATCTGGCGGAGTGCTCACTGTGCTTCGCTACGACTTTCCAGGCTTCGATGCGGCCGAAGAGCTTTGCGAGCTGACTGTTCCGGGACGCTATCTAGTTGTTCGATTGGTGGTCGTCAGTGCACCTGTGTACATCCACAATGTGTACTCGCCGGTGGACGACCACGAAAAAGCTGTGTTCTTCAACCATCTTCCAGTGGACCGCTTTGAGGACAATGCAACGCACATAGTCCTCGGCGATTTGAACACGCCGCTGAACCCCAGCCTCGACTCATCCCAGCCACGCTTGCTTGCTCGCCCGGGCCGCAGCGCTTGTATGAGCTGGCTGAGCCAGCTAGGTGTCGTAGATGCCTGGCGGATCCACCACCAAGACGAGCGCATATACACTGGCCCCCAGCCGAGGCAGAACCGACTTGATTATGCTATGTTGTCGGAAGACTTCTGCAACGCGTTGTACGGCGACTCTAAGTACTTTGAGCCCAAAGGTGCTGGTGACCACCTGGCGCACACAGTAACCTTGCGCTCGGTGTCTCAACTCCACGGATATGGCTACTGGCGCTTTCCGGAGTATCTTCTTGAATACTCCGATGTTGTCGATGCCATCTGTGGCGAAGCCCGACAGGTGCTCGAGAATCTCCAGGCTGCATCGAACCCAGGCAAAGTCTGGGAGCAGTGGAAGAAATTTATGCGGCGCCAGATACAGGCCCTCCAACGTAAGCTACGCAGCCAAAACGACGTCGCCATTACAGCTGCACAAATCACGCTAGACCAAGCAGCAATGCGGTACCATAACAAGCGAGACGCAACCTCCCAAGAGGCCTTTCGTGCTGCACTAGAAACATACCGCGACTGCGTGACCCGGTCTCGCTGCTACAACCAAGACTCGGCCTTTGACTTTCAAGTTCAGAAGGCCGAGACGTCTTCCACGTACTTCTTCCGTCCGATCGACCCATCACTCCGACGGGTCAGCATTGAACAAGTTCGGACTCCAAGCGGCGACATCTCGCAAAACCCAGCGGACATCTCAGCATGCTTTCGGGCCCACTGGGGTTGTATCATGGGCGATGCTGCCAATCCTGCCGGACCATTACCACCCATCAATCCCAGCAGCCGACGAAAGCTGTTGAACACGATTGACAAGCGTCTAACAACCGATGAACAAGACCGTCTCAACGCCCCGATTTCCGGAGCCAATCTTGCTGACGCGCTCAAGCATATGAAGACCAACTCCGCGCCTGGCATGGACGGTCTCACAGCTGGCTTCTATCAGGTCGCGCCCGACGTTTTCGGGGAATGTCTGAGCATAGTGTTCAATTATCAGTTGGCACGAGGTGAGCTCCTCCCTTCCCAGCGCAAGTCGGCTGTGTGCATGCTGCACAAGAAAGGCTCGCGTGACGACCCCGGAAACTTTCGGCCGATCTCGCTCATTGGCGTTGACGTGAAGGCGTTATCCAAGGTCTTGACCTACCGCCTCCAGCACTGCCTTCCTGAGCTTATACACACCGACCAGAAGGCGTTCGTCAAGGGTCGGTCTATTCATCATCATGTGCGGTTCATGGCCGATCTGCAAGACCTCACGACCGCACGCGACGAAGAAGCCTACGCTTTGTTTCTCGACTTCGAGAAGGCGTACGATCGGGTCGACTGGGACTACATGTTTCAAGTGCTCGATCGCATGGGTTGCGGCGGCGCCTTCACCAACTGGGTGAGGTTGCTTTACACCGCCCACAAGCACACCTCTTGCTCAACGGTCACATCCAGCCGCCGATTTTCCCCACAAGAGGAGTCAAGCAAGGCGACCCACTCTCAGCGCTGCTGTTTCTTATGGCTATCGAGCCACTGGGGAACCTGCTCCGACAGCATGAAGAGCATGGTGTTTGCCTCACCGAAGACCACACCGCCACCAGCGTCTTTTTTGCTGATGACACAACGTTGCTCTCTGGCTCGGTGTCCGGCATCCAGGCACAGCTTGACCTGGTTCAGCTGTACTGCGATGGCTCTGGAGCCAAGCTCAACTATGCCAAATGCGTGCTTATGCCTCTAAACCGACGGACAAACCCTCCTTGTTTTCCTGGTGTCAAGTTGCTCCAGCGTGGCGAGACGGTCAAGTTTCTGGGCATCCTGTTTGGTCAGGATCCTGTTGAAAACGCCATCATAGAGCTCTTGGACAGGCGATTCTACGAATGTTTTCTCCAATGGTTTCGTCGCGCTCGCACCTTGCGAGGACGCCTGCTGGTTGCGCTAACAATGGTGCTTTCTCGGTTGTGGCACTACACTGTGCATGTGCCAATCCCGCAGCGGATCGTTAAGCAGTGGCAGTCCACGCTCAACCGCTTTGTACTTGCACGTCGCTACGAACGCAACGCCAAACACGTCCAGCTGATTCCCAAGGAATTTCTGTATCAACCTCGCTCCGACGGTGGTCTGTCAGTACCCAGCATCGAAGCCTCACTCAAGCGTCAAAAGCTCAGCGTGCTGCTCCAGTTCATCGCTGCGTCGACCTCGTCCCAATGTAACTGGACCACACCAGGAGTCGTGCTTCTGTCGCTTGTGCTGCCCACTTGGGGTCCCCGGCGTCCTCTCGACTATCTTACGGTTAGCCCCATGCGCCACGGCGCTCTGCTGCGGTGGGATGTGTTGTCACAGTGGTGGCGCCAAGTCTGGCGTCTATGGTATATGACCAAGTGGGAAGTCACATGGCGAGACCTCGCCCCCCTCGCTCGCCTCGGCTATGTACTGAACCAACCGATTTGGTTCCACGCCGACGCTGCTTTCCAGTTTGAACTCGCCGCCCGTGTTAGCAGCTCAAAAGTACAGCGGCGTAGTCTTTGCATGGTTGCCGAGCCCCAGCGCAGCTACCGCCAGCACACCGCAACAACTTTCAAACTTCGGTGTCTTGCTGACTTTTGAACGCTGGCGGTGCATGGCCGGATGCTGATGCGTTTGCGCGCGGACACATTGACTACCGGCTCACGTCAGTCCCTGTGTACCAGCAGTACCAGTGGCTCCGACGCCTGCATCACGAAGCCACACAAGTCTTCGAGCGACTACGGGATCTATGCGCCAATACACCGCTTCCGCCTCCAGGCGTGGCCTGGGTGTGTCCCACTGCACCATACGTTGGCGTGCGCGTGGGGGAACGCGTCTGTGTTGCGCCCTTAGTACCACGTTCCCAGTTGCTCCTGCTTGTGTGGAAGATCCCCACGCCCACGAAGCCACACCCAATCCAGCTGCACGATGAGCACGCCACAACAATCGACATCAAAGTTTTCGTGGAACAGTCCAAGCGTTTACGTCGGCTGCTGCTTCCTGTATACGAAGATCTGCAATTCCGACTCGCCTTCCGTCTGTTGCCAGTGCGTTCACGATTCTCTTTTCTGCGCGAGGCGCATCCCGGCATCATCTACTGCGTACGCAGCGGATGCAACGCAGTGGAAACAGAGCGGCACCTGTTCTTTGAGTGCGGTTTGCCAGCCGAGCTATGGCCAGTTCTGTTTCGTGACTGGTCAGCTTTCTTCGTCACCACACCGACATGGCTCGACATCGCCCTTGGTCGCCCACCAGCCCTTACATCGCTTGGCACGACCATGCCGCCGTGGTTCATGATCTGTGGCAGATCACACGTTGCATCACGCTCCACTTGCTGTGGACAGTGCGCAATGACGGATTGTTCCGCCAGCGTGAGCTTTTGCCTCTGGTGCCTGCGCTTCGGGTCGTGTACACCACACTTAGTGCCCACGTGCGTGCATGCAAACGTAGGGTGTACGACGAAGACCAGCAAGCATCGCTCCAGTCTGTGCTGACCCGGCTCCGATGCTCTCGCTCGATGGGTGCCTTTATGCGCACCAACGCTCCGCTGTTTGCTGTGCGTTTCCTGTAGCCGTCCCTACTTCTACCAACACTTCGCCTTAGCCGTTTCTTTTCGCCAGCGGACTCAATTCGGCTCCAAAATTGGCCAAAATTTCGGTTTACCTGTGATACTGTATATGAATTTTACAAAAATATCATGTCCCGAAGTGATCGGCTTTGACGGGGGATGAGTCTGACAGGTCAGAATATTATTTTAAGAGCGATCGATTTTCGGAGGGGATAAGATCGAGAGGTGATTTTGTGATCGATTTTCGGAGGGGATAAGATATAGAGGTGATTTTGTGCCTCATAACACACATCCTCACTTTCCAATTTTCCTCCAAGTACCCAAGTCAAGCCGATCAAGCCCCAAGTAGCCAGGATGAACTCATCCAGCAACCAGTGCTTCCCCAGGGCCCCCCCGACCAAGACGACTGGACCGAGGTCGGAGACTAGACGGTCGTCGCCAGGGCCCGAAAGGGTGACGGGCGGCCTGAGCCTGACTCTCGATCCAGTCGCTGCGGTAGAGGACCCTGTGGTCGAGGCGCTGCATCAGGGCTGCGCGTCCAAAGAGTGAGCCTCCACTTCTCCACTTCAGTTTCGGAGACTAGAGGGTCATCGCCAGGGCCCGAAAGGGCGACGGGCGGCTCGAGCCCGAATTCTGTTGTGGAGATAGTGGTTGACTGCTCTAAGCGGGCGTGTCTGCAGCGGACCGAGAGCTGGAACACCGGCTTCGCTTCCCGCAACGACGGACAAGGCTTCGAACTGTACATGGAAGGTCAATACTTTGCTAGGTAGGTCAACTATCACGTCCAAGTGGATATCCGCGAAACCAGCAGAAAC
The DNA here is from genome assembly GCA_001695595.3 of Plasmopara viticola. Classification (NCBI taxonomy): domain Eukaryota; phylum Oomycota; class Peronosporomycetes; order Peronosporales; family Peronosporaceae; genus Plasmopara; species Plasmopara viticola. The sequence continues at coordinate 73,358 of MBPM02000166.1, read as the reverse complement.
ACTGGTCCCGGTGAAGGGTTGTGAAATAAAATCAATCACTTCTATCCGGCCGATCAAAGTGCTTGTCACACCAAACGATTAGAAGAAAACCTCAAGTTAACCTGTAGACAGGTAGTAGATTGTATATTAGTTAAACGACGTAGGCATAGAGAAGTGGAAGTCGTATTAAGTAATACAGACTTCTTGAACTCGGCCAAGCTGTCATCCCTGACTGTTAACTGATACACTGATTACAAACTTTTTCCACCCTTACTCAAGCAAACCACCATAGTCATGCAAATCGCTCGTGCGACACATTAAAGTATAGCACATGACACAAAGCGTAGTACGCTAAAAAAAACACTCGAAAGCGGCCGCCCAATAGCAGCTAGATGCATTGACCTTTTTCGGTCGGCATGTCAAGTTCGAGGATGTATATACGTACAAGTTTGAGAAAATGATACCATGCGAAGGAGATGACTTTTTAGATCACAGAGAAAACGAGCTGTCACCTCTTTCTAACGTCTTCGATGCTAACCACAATCACGATTGCAATAGCTTACTTGCATAGTCCTGGCGTTAGGCTTTCTTCTTCCAACAGACAGTCATACCGTGTGTGAAGGTGCCGTGCGCACCAATCGAACAGTATGCGCCCCACCACAAACCACCAAAAGACAAGTGCATGACAAATAGATTATAAAATGAGCGGCGAATAGCTTACTCAATTGCTCTGACCAAATATACGTGAAGAAGCAGTATAAAATGGTAAGAAGAGCCCCCAGGCGGGATCGAACCACCGACCTTTCGCTTACGAAGCGAGTGCTCTACCACTGAGCTATAGGGGCGTGGCAACCGTAGGTAGCTTACACACAACTAATAATACACGCAAGTATCAAGCGCAAACAAAGAGCGGAGTGGGTCTATTAGCATCATAATGTCTCTACATTAGTTGCGGTGCGCGTAAGAAATAACACTTATGCGTTACAGCAACAACAGCTGGTATGTATAGAACTAACACAAGCCTCACCTCGCTAATTAATTTAGATAACAAACGATGTCTACTGTAATTGAGCTGACATGAAAGATGACAACGAGCCGAGTCATGGCTTCAAATCCAAATGAAAGTGCAATACTTCTCGTTAATGCGTAAAGTCCTTGCACAGGGCCGCGCTAAAACTATCTGTACCGCTTTAACTTGTACGGCTGATCACCAAAATAATCCTATTGAGCGATGCATAAAAAAAGCTTCAAATCGCGTGCTTGGACCTCAGATCCCACTTCACTTTCATAAAGAGCATCTCGGTTTGTCCCGAATTAAGCGCATGTCATCCGATGGGCAAACCTACTCGATGGGCAAAAAGCTTGAATGTTTGGAAGGCAAATGAAACGGTCATTGGCTGACTGACATAAATTGTAATAATGCGACAGCTGTGAGATTCGAACTCACGCGGGTTACCCCATTAACTTAGCAGGCTAACGCCTTAACCACTCGGCCAAGCTGTCATCCCTGGCTGTTAACTGATACACTGATTACAAACTTTTTCCACCCTTACTCATGCATACCACCATAGTCATGCAAATCGCTCGTGCGACACATTAAAGTATAGCACATGACACAAAGCGTAGTACGCTAAAAAAACACTCGAAAGCGGCCGCCCAATAGCAGCTAGATGCATTGATTCTTTTTTTCGGTCGGCATGTCAAGTTCGAGGATGTATATACGTACAAGTTTGAGAAAATGATACCATGCGAAGGAGATGACTTTTTAGATCACAGAGAAAACGAGCTGTCACTCCTTTTTAACGTCTTCGATGCTAACCACAATCCCCCCTGCAATCACAATTGCAATAGCTTACTTGCATAGCCCTGGCGTTAGGCTTTTTCTTCCATCAGACAGTCATACCGTGTGTGAAGGCGCCGTGCGCACCAATCGAACAGTATGCGCCCCACCACAAACCACCACAAGACAAGTGCATGACAAATAGATTATGAAATGAGCGGCGAATAGCTTACTCAATTGCTCTGACCAAATATACGTGAAGAAGCAGTATAAAATGGTAAGAAGAGCCCCCAGGCGGGATCGAACCATCGAGCTTTCGCTTACGAAGCGAGTGCTCTACCACTGAGCTATAGGGGCGGGACCCGGTGGCGTGGGTTAGTGGATTATGCTTCTGGTCCTCACGGTGTGTGGTGCGGGTTCGAGCCCCACACCGGACAAACTTCGTAATCAACCAGACTTGGGGAGAGGACGGCCCCAAGCGAAATATTTCCGACCCCGATCAAGAATAAGACAATAACAAGACGAAAAAGAATCTTCAGACTAAAAATGTAAATGTAGAAATCCTAGCCAAGCCGAGAAGGTATAGGTTGTGTTAAGATTAAATACATGACAACTTTCAACTGAGCTATAGGGGCGTGGCAACCGTAGGTAGCTTACACACAACTAATAATACACGCAAGTTTCAAGCGCAAACAAAGAGCGCAGTGGGTCTATTAGCATCATAATGTCTCTACATTAGTTGCGGTGCGCGTAAGAAATAACACTTATGCGTTACAGCAACAACAGCTGGTATGTATAGAACTAACACAAGCCTCACCTCGCTAATTAATTTAGATAACAAACGATGTCTACTGTAATTGAGCTGACATGAAAGATGACAACGAGCCGAGTCATGGCTCTAAAATCCAAATGAAAGTGCAATACTTCTCGTTAATGCGTAAAGTCCTTGCACAGGGCCGCGTTAATCCTATCTGTACCGCTTTAACTTGTACGGCTGATCACCAAAATAATCCTATTGAGCGATGCATAAAAAAAGCTTCAAATCGCGTGCTTGGACCTCAGATCCCACTTCACTTCATAAAGAGCATCTCGTTTTGTCCCGAATTAAGCGCATGTCATCCGATGGGCAAACCTACTCGATGGGCAAAAAGCTTGAATGTTTGGAAGGCAAATGAAACGGTCATTGGCTGACTGACATAAATTGTAATAATGCGACAGCTGTGAGATTCGAACTCACGCGGGTTACCCCATTAACTTAGCAGGCTAACGCCTTAACCACTCGGCCAAGCTGTCATCCCTGGCTGTTAACTGATACACTGACTACAAACTTTTTCCACCCTTACTCATGCATACCACCATAGTCATGCAAATCGCTCGTGCGACACATTAAAGTATAGCACATGACACAAAGCGTAGTACGCTAAAAAAACACTCGAAAGCGGCCGCCCAATAGCAGCTAGATGCATTGATTCTTTTTTTCGGTCGGCATGTCAAGTTCGAGGATGTATATACGTACAAGTTTGAGAAAATGATACCATGCGAAGGAGATGACTTTTTAGATCACAGAGAAAACGAGCTGTCACCCCTTTTTAACGTCTTCGATGCTAACCACAATCCCCCTGCAATCACAATTGCAATAGCTTACTTGCATAGCCCTGGCGTTAGGCTTTTTTCTTCCATCAGACAGTCATACCGCGTGTGAAGGCGCCGTGCGCATTAATCGAACAGTATGCGCCCCACCACAAACCACCACAAGACAAGTGCATGACAAATAGATTATGAAATGAGCGGCGAATAGCTTACTTAATTGCTCTGACCAAATATACGTGAAGAAGCAGTATAAAATGGTAAGAAGAGCCCCCAGGCGGGATCGAACCACCGACCTCTCGCTTACGAAGCGAGTGCTCTACCACTGAGCTATAGGGGCGTGGCAACCGTAGGTAGCTTACACACAACTAATAATACACGCAAGTTTCAAGCGCAAACAAAGAGCGCAGTGGGTCTATTAGCATCATAATGTCTCTACATTAGTTGCGGTGCGCGTAAGAAATAACACTTTTGCGTTACAGCAACAACAGCTGGTATGTATAGAACTAACACAAGCCTCACCTCGCTAATTAATTTAGATAACAAACGATGTCTACTGTAATTGAGCTGACATGAAAGATGACAACGAGCCGAGTCATGGCTTCAAAATCCAAATGAAAGTGCAATACTTCTCGTTAATGCGTAAAGTCCTTGCACAGGGCCGCGTTAATACTATCTGTACCGCTTTAACTTGTACGGCTGATCACCAAAATAATCCTATTGAGCGATGCATAAAAAAAGCTTCAAATCGCGTGCTTGGACCTCAGATCCCACTTCACTTTCATAAAGAGCATCTCGTTTTGTCCCGAATTAAGCGCATGTCATCCGATGGGCAAACCTACTCGATGGGCAAAAAGCTTGAATGTTTGGAAGGCAAATGAAACGGTCATTGGCTGACTGACATAAATGTAATAATGCGACAGCTGTGAGATTCGAACTCACGCGGGTTACCCCATTAACTTAGCAGGCTAACGCCTTAACCACTCGGCCAAGCTGTCATCCCTGGCTGTTAACTGATACACTGATTACAAACTTTTTCCACCCTTACTCATGCATACCACCATAGTCATGCAAATCGCTCGTGCGACACATTAAAGTATAGCACATGACACAAAGCGTAGTACGCTAAAAAAACACTCGAAAGCGGCCGCCCAATAGCAGCTAGATGCATTGATTCTTTTTTTCGGTCGGCATGTCAAGTTCGAGGATGTATATACGTACAAGTTTGAGAAAATGATACCATGCGAAGGAGATGACTTTTTAGATCACAGAGAAAACGAGCTGTCACCCCTTTTTAACGTCTTCGATGCTAACCACAATCCCCCTGCAATCACAATTGCAATAGCTTACTTGCATAGCCCTGGCGTTAGGCTTTTTTCTTCCATCAGACAGTCATACCGTGTGTGAAGGCGCCGTGCGCACCAATCGAACAGTATGCGCCCCACCACAAACCACCACAAGACAAGTGCATGACAAATAGATTATGAAATGAGCGGCGAATAGCTTACTCAATTGCTCTGACCAAATATACGTGAAGAAGCAGTATAAAATGGTAAGAAGAGCCCCCAGGCGGGATCGAACCACCGACCTCTCGCTTACGAAGCGAGTGCTCTACCACTGAGCTATAGGGGCGTGGCAACCGTAGGTAGCTTACACACAACTAATAATACACGCAAGTTTCAAGCGCAAACAAAGAGCGCAGTGGGTCTATTAGCATCATAATGTCTCTACATTAGTTGCGGTGCGCGTAAGAAATAACACTTTTGCGTTACAGCAACAACAGCTGGTATGTATAGAACTAACACAAGCCTCACCTCGCTAATTAATTTAGATAACAAACGATGTCTACTGTAATTGAGCTGACATGAAAGATGACAACGAGCCGAGTCATGGCTTCAAAATCCAAATGAAAGTGCAATACTTCTCGTTAATGCGTAAAGTCCTTGCACAGGGCCGCGTTAATACTATCTGTACCGCTTTAACTTGTACGGCTGATCACCAAAATAATCCTATTGAGCGATGCATAAAAAAAGCTTCAAATCGCGTGCTTGGACCTCAGATCCCACTTCACTTTCATAAAGAGCATCTCGTTTTGTCCCGAATTAAGCGCATGTCATCCGATGGGCAAACCTACTCGATGGGCAAAAAGCTTGAATGTTTGGAAGGCAAATGAAACGGTCATTGGCTGACTGACATAAATGTAATAATGCGACAGCTGTGGGATTCGAACTCACGCGGGTTACCCCATTAACTTAGCAGGCTAACGCCTTAACCACTCGGCCAAGCTGTCATCCCTGGCTGTTAACTGATACACTGATTACAAACTTTTTCCACCCTTACTCATGCATACCACCATAGTCATGCAAATCGCTCGTGCGACACATTAAAGTATAGCACATGACACAAAGCGTAGTACGCTAAAAAAACACTCGAAAGCGGCCGCCCAATAGCAGCTAGATGCATTGATTCTTTTTTTCGGTCGGCATGTCAAGTTCGAGGATGTATATACGTACAAGTTTGAGAAAATGATACCATGCGAAGGAGATGACTTTTTAGATCACAGAGAAAACGAGCTGTCACCCCTTTTTAACGTCTTCGATGCTAACCACAATCCCCCTGCAATCACAATTGCAATAGCTTACTTGCATAGCCCTGGCGTTAGGCTTTTTTCTTCCATCAGACAGTCATACCGTGTGTGAAGGCGCCGTGCGCACCAATCGAGCAGTATGCGCCCCACCACAAACCACCACAAGACAAGTGCATGACAAATAGATTATGAAATGAGCGGCGAATAGCTATCTCAACTGCTCTGACCAAATATACGTGAAGAAGCAGTATAAAATGGTAAGAAGAGCCCCCAGGCGGGATCGAACCACCGACCTCTCGCTTACGAAGCGAGTGCTCTACCACTGAGCTATAGGGGCACTTCCCAATTTGCCGGCTACTACGCAAGTCAAATCATAGGAAGTGCCCCCTTTTAACCACCATTTCTACCCTTCGTTCTTTCGCAATGGACAGCCCTGACATTTCTGCCCGCGCGTTTCGCAAAGAATCTTTCGAAAACGTCAAATCTGTCCCGTCTGCGTTTTTACTTACTGTAAGTAATCATCAATTGGAGAAAGGACTCGATATAGAGTTGCCTCTGACATCCAGTTCAACTGGCGACGTGGCTACGGTCACGCTGCCGAAACTCAATGCTTCCACCTCGGACGCGTTCGCTGGGTCAAGTGCGCCTGGTGGTCCGGAGAGTGAATCGATTATCTCCCCTCTGTCAGGCGTCAAGAATGCCTCGTCCCCACAAGATGAAGACATGCGTCCGACCATGGCTAGCTTACTTGCGCAGCAAGAAACCATTCGTCGGAGCACCGAGGACGCTGAAGCTGCGCGTCGGCGTGTAGAAACACCCAAGCCACTCGCCTGCGACATTGAAGCAATCGAACGCCAGTACGCTGCTGGTGGGGACTGGTCATTCATCGCCTCTCAGATGGAGCAGGCGCGGCCATATACCCTACCTCGTGCCAAGTACGATATGGTCATCGATACCGGACGCATGTTTGCAAAAACACCGCTCCAGAAGATTATGGCATCGCTAACGGGCAAGCATCACGGCAACGACGTACTTGAGCGCCTGTACAGCAAGTTCGAGATAGGCCAAGTGTCCAAACTTCCCGGTGGCAATCTTCGAATTAAAGTTAAGTCGAAGGACGCCTGCATCGCTCTCGAGCGCACAAAGATAAACATCTTAGGGGGTGTATTTATGTTTAAGGAATTCGACGTGCTAGGTGGCAAGTACTTTGTCGATATTTCGAATGTTGACTCGGACACGAAGACGGACGTAATGTTGCACCGCTTGTTCTTGATGGGCTGCAAACCGGTGTACGATACCTTCCGTGAAGTGAATCTTGCAACTGGAATAACGTCAGCCACCTGGAGAGTATACTTCCTTAGCACGACATGCCCAGGTCCTCTCATTGTGAATGGATCAGTGTGTGACCAGTTCCACTTCGACAACAAGCTGCACCCCGTGCACGGAAAGAACGCTCCATATCCTTCCGAGCGTTTGCCGTTCGGTTATCGTTCGCATCATTTCATCGACCTGCGCACGAGTGACACCAAATTGCAACGTCCAGCCACTCCAACCAGGTCACAGCCACTGCATCCTGTCACAGCACTTGCTGCAGCAAAACAGGATCATCAAGCGACACCAAAACTAGCCATTTCGAAGTCCAAATCGATGACCTCGCTGCAGCGTGCAGTACAGGAGTCCAAAGCAAAAAATGATAAGAAGCTTCAGCAAGAAGTTCAGCATGGTCTGCCGCTCAACTGCAATCAGCTTGCAAGTTCCCCAAGCTGCATCGATGATATTCTATCAGTTGCAACGTTCGAAGGGTCGGGCGGGAAAATCTCCCCACCCCGTAGTCCCGAAAGCAGTATTAAGACACCAATGATGTACCTTACCAACGGAGAGACCTCAGACGGATTCGCAACCGTCTTCAACAGCAAGAAGCGGAGCCGCGGAGACATTGACCTCTCGAATCTTCTCACTAAAAAGCAACCGCAATCACTCGACGGAATCGCGACTAAAAACGTTTTTGAAGTCCTGCAGACCATGGAAGTCGATCTTGAGCTTAAAGACGTCACGGCAAGCAAGAAGTTTGGCGTGCGCAAGCAGATCGTACCAGTAGCCGTGGCACGTCCTTCGGGGATAACCACCAGGAAGGAGTCGGTATTTTTCATGGAAAAACATCACACAAAAATAAAAAAAGCTGCAAAGGCTTCGTCGATCCTCGAAGTCACCGAGGCAATGATCGATGATGAAAATACTGCACTGCTTGATACGTTGCCAGATCGTCTTGTGCTTGCAGACGAAAAGGTCGATGGCATGGTCAAGCTACTTGATAACGCCACAAATCCAGACCTTGTGATGAAGCCAGCAGCTCAATGTCCGATGGCTTTCAACAGCGCATTGTCCCTTAAAATGGCAGATGACCATCGCATCATCGCTGAAATTGCCCAACTGCATGCGATCAACCGCGTATTATCAGCTACGTATCCAACAGAAGACACAACTTTTGTTACAAAGTGGAAGCGTGTCATGAATTTGCCGCTACCGTCCAACCGCCATGACATCTTCAAGGCGTGTGCCAAGTGGTGGACCCACTCTGACTTGATTACGGAGCTTGCGCGTGCTTCGAAGGCACTCGGTATATTCGAGCTTGCGCTCATGTCCATTCCTCCGACACTCTTTAAAAATGACCACTGGATTCAATATTTTACAGGCCAGCCAGTCGAATGGATTCCAGCACACCACATGCGCCTCTTGCATCCCAACACACTGCTACGGCTGCTGCGTTCTAAGGTTGGAGAGCTTTGCATGGAGCAGTGGCGTGACGTGCAATGGCAAGGTCACCTTCTTGACGACCTTGAAGTGCTCCGCCAACTTGAAGGATATTATCCGGACGACTCGTCGGTGCTGAAGATTCAATTGAATGCTGGCTCCTTGGCTACGACAGTGGCTGGAGCTGTCTCCAGTCGCTGCTAAAGTTGGATCGGAAGAACAACACGCCTGGAACGTGCTATCTCGCTTATTACCGTCAACACAAACGGCATCAAGCAAAATGGTCACCTCTATTGAAAAACTTCTAGCCAAGCACTCGCTAACATGCGTCCAAGTAACCAGATTTGCTGACTTGGAGCATCTCAATACATTCAAGTTTCACCTCGGCTCAAATTTTGCCCACAAAGTCTTTGTGAATGACAGTAACATGAGACTCGACCGACCCACGCGCGGTTGCAGTAGTGGAGTTCTGACGCAGCTACGTTCTGATTTCCCTGGTATCGACACGGCTGCAGAAATATTAAACTTGTCGGTGCCGGGACGGTATCTTGTCGTAACAGTAACGGTTCAACGTGCTCCTGCCTATATTCACAATGTGTATGCGCCTGTCGATAGACACGAAAAGCAATCGTTCTTTTAATCCTTCCAATAGAAGGGTTTGAAGATGATGCGACGCACTTCATGCTTGGAGATTAAATTACGCCACTTGACTGCTCGAAACCTGACTTGCACTTCGACCCGAGCCGCACTGCTTGTCTCGAGTTGGTTGCCAAACTAGGTGTCATTGACGCGCTGCGTACCCGCTATGACTTCAAGCGAGTGTTTACTGGTCCTCTTCCTCGGAAATATCGACCGGACCACATTCTGGTTTCGGAGCAATTCTGTGCCCGCTTTAACGAAAATGCCAAATATTTTCCCAATGCACACTGGTGACCATCTTGCTCATAGTGTTTCTCTTTCGCAGTGGTACGCAGCTACATGGTCCTGGTTATTAAAAATTCTTGCGATACCTCCTCGAATATTCGAAGGTTGTGCAGAAATTGAGAGCGAGGCCGAGCAGGTCCTGGACAAAACTCGCCGATCAGAAACCCCCGACAAATTTGGATAAACTGGATAAAAAGCATCAAGACTCAGCTTTATCACGAACAGAAGAAGTTCAAGCAACAAGATACGCGGGAGATGGAGCGCACAAGAAAAAATGTGCAACGTCTAGGAGAGAACAAGATTAATGTCGGCAGATATTGAGTTCAATTTAAATGATTACAATCCACCTTCAGATGCTGAGATTGCTACCTGGTCGGGCAGCCTGCCGGTTGCCCTTGCGGGTGATGACATATCACTTAAAGAACGTCTGGGTCGCTATGGGATCTGTCGACGCAAGCCTCGCACTTGGTGTAGCAATACGGTGAGCCTGAAGGATAATCGGATGCGAACCAGTCGCGCCAGTGGCCGGAGAAGGCGGCGCCTGCTAAAAAGCAGTGAGAAAGCGGTTTTGAGTTGAAGACGAGGCTTCTGTCTGGTGTGCGCCCTGGGAGGCCCGGGTTTTCTTGGTTGAGCCTGGGAGCTGAAATACAGTGATTTTGGTAACCCTGCACGGCCCATAACCTGTGAGGCCAAAGAGGGGAAAAAAATATTCGCTGTGAGGCGTGGAAAAAAAAAAATATTTTCCATGACGAATGAAAAGCCAGGGTTTTTTACCTTATGAACTATAAGGTCGAAACCCGATCCCACTTATGGGTCGGCCCACGGATTGAGTTGCGGGCTATGCCGTTGTGAAACGATGCAGCAGTGTGCTAAAAGACCGGACTTTGGTTTAGGCACCTGAAGTCTCGATACGCGTGAACAATTTGCACGCAATGGGCGCTGTATGTGCTGCCCAAGTGCCAAAAGTTTCGGCTGTTGATCGACCGCGGTTATCGAGCAACGTTGCCACGCACAAAGGGTCCAAAAGGCCTTTTTCGCCCGAAGTTGAAGTCGAAATGGGGGCAAAAGTGTGGAACCGAAACCCTCCCAGGCCAGTGATTGGATGAAATCCAAAAAATACGTGGAAAACATAAATTATGTAATTTCCTTTTTTGAGGAAATTACATAAATTTTTGTATATTCCTACTCTGGATAAAAATGAAAAACTATATATAGTACACTAGAATAGTTTAGAACAGATATTACGCCAGGCTAGTTGGGAAGACATTCGCCTATATTACATAATATAGACGACCTTCAACTGAGCTATAGGGGCGTGGCAACCGTAGGTAGCTTACACACAACTAATAATACACGCAAGTTTCAAGCACAAACAAAGAGTGCAGTGGGTCTATTAGCATCATAATGTCTCAAGATTAGTTGCGGTGCGCGTAAGAAATAACACTTATGCGTTACAGCAACAACAGCTGGTATGTATAGAACTAACACAAGCCTCACCTCGCTAATTAATTTAGATAACAAACGATGTCTACTGTAATTGAGCTGACATGAAAGATGACAACGAGCCGAGTCATGGCTTCAAAATCCAAATGAAAGTGCAATACTTCTCGTTAATGCGTAAAGTCCTTGCACAGGGCCGCGTTAATACTATCTGTACCGCTTTAACTTGTACGGCTGATCACCAAAATAATCCTATTGAGCGATGCATAAAAAAAGCTTCAAATCGCGTGCTTGGACCTCAGATCCCACTTAACTTTCATAAAGAGCATCTCGTTTTGTCCCGAATTAAGCGCATGTCATCCGATGGGCAAACCTACTCGATGGGCAAAAAGCTTGAATGTTTGGAAGGCAAATGAAACGGTCATTGGCTGACTGACATAAATTGTAATAATGCGACAGCTGTGAGATTCGAACTCACGCGGGTTACCCCATTAACTTAGCAGGCTAACGCCTTAAATACTCGGCCAAGCTGTCATCCCTGGCTGTTAACTGATACACTGATTACAAACTTTTTCCACCCTTACTCATGCATACCACCATAGTCATGCAAATCGCTCGTGCGACACATTAAAGTATAGCACATGACACAAAGCGTAGTACGCTAAAAAACACTCGAAAGCGGCCGCCCAATAGCAGCTAGATGCATTGATTCTTTTTTTCGGTCGGCTTGTCAAGTTCGAGGATGTATATACGTACAAGTTTGAGAAAATGATACCATGCGAAGGAGATGACTTTTTAGATCACAGAGAAAACGAGCTGTCACCCCTTTTTAACGTCTTCGATGCTAACCACAATCCCCCTACAATCACAATTGCAATAGCTTACTTGCATAGCCCTGGCGTTAGGCTTTTTTCTTCCATCAGACAGTCATACCGTGTGCGAAGGCGCCGTGCGCACCAATCGAACAGTATGCGCCCCACCACAAACCACCACAAGACAAGTGCATGACAAATAGATTATGAAATGAGCGGCGAATAGCTTACTCAATTGCTCTGACCAAATATACGTGAAGAAGCAGTATAAAATGGTAAGAAGAGCCCCCAGGCGGGATCGAACCACCGACCTTTCGCTTACGAAGCGAGTGCTCTACCACTGAGCTATAGGGGCGTGGCAACCGTAGGTAGCTTACACACAACTAATAATACACGCAAGTTTCAAGCGCAAACAAAGAGCGCAGTGGGTCTATTAGCATCATAATGTCTCTACATTAGTTGCGGTGCGCGTAAGAAATAACACTTATGCGTTACAGCAACAACAGCTGGTATGTATAGAACTAACACAAGCCTCACCTCGCTAATTAATTTAGATATCAAACGATGTCTACTGTAATTGAGCTGACATGAAAGATGACAACGAGCCGAGTCATGGCTCTAAAATCCAAATGAAAGTGCAATACTTCTCGTTAATGCGTAAAGTCCTTGCACAGGGCCGCGTTAATCCTATCTGTACCGCTTTAACTTGTACGGCTGATCACCAAAATAATCCTATTGAGCGATGCATAAAAAGAGCTTCAAATCGCGTGCTTGGACCTCAGATCCCACTTCACTTTCATAAAGAGCATCTCGGTTTGTCCCGAATTAAGCGCATGTCATCCGATGGGCAAACCTACTCGATGGGCAAAAAGCTTGAATGTTTGGAAGGCAAATGAAACGGTCATTGGCTGACTGACATAAATTGTAATAATGCGACAGCTGTGAGATTCGAACTCACGCGGGTTACCCCATTAACTTAGCAGGCTAACGCCTTAACCACTCGGCCAAGCTGTCATCCCTGGCTGTTAACTGATACACTGACTACAAACTTTTTCCACCCTTACTCATGCATACCACCATAGTCATGCAAATCGCTCGTGCGACACATTAAAGTATCGCACATGACACAAAGCGTACTACGCTAAAAAAACACTCGAAAGCGGCCGCCCAATAGCAGCTAGATGCATTGATTCTTTTTTTCGGTCGGCATGTCAAGTTCGAGGATGTATATACGTACAAGTTTGAGAAAATGATACCATGCGAAGGAGATGACTTTTTAGATCACAGAGAAAACGAGCTGTCACCCCTTTTTAACGTCTTCGATGCTAACCACAATCCCCCTGCAATCACAATTGCAATAGCTTACTTGCATAGCCCTGGCGTTAGGCTTTTTTCTTCCATCAGACAGTCATACCGTGTGTGAAGGCGCCGTGCGCACCAATCGAACAGTATGCGCCCCACCACAAACCACCACAAGACAAGTGCATGACAAATAGATTATGAAATGAGCGGCGAATAGCTTACTCAATTGCTCTGACCAAATATACGTGAAGAAGCAGTATAAAATGGTAAGAAGAGCCCCCAGGCGGGATCGAACCACCGACCTCTCGCTTACGAAGCGAGTGCTCTACCACTGAGCTATAGGGGCGTGGCAACCGTAGGTAGCTTACACACAACTAATAATACACGCAAGTTTCAAGCGCAAACAAAGAGCGCAGTGGGTCTATTAGCATCATAATGTCTCTACATTAGTTGCGGTGCGCGTAAGAAATAACACTTATGCGTTACAGCAACAACAGCTGGTATGTATAGAACTAACACAAGCCTCACCTCGCTAATTAATTTAGATAACAAACGATGTCTACTGTAATTGAGCTGACATGAAAGATGACAACGAGCCGAGTCATGGCTTCAAAATCCAAATGAAAGTGCAATACTTCTCGTTAATGCGTAAAGTCCTTGCACAGGGCCGCGTTAATACTATCTGTACCGCTTTAACTTGTACGGCTGATCACCAAAATAATCCTATTGAGCGATGCATAAAAAAAGCTTCAAATCGCGTGCTTGGACCTCAGATCCCACTTCACTTTCATAAAGAGCATCTCGGTTTGTCCCGAATTAAGCGCATGTCATCCGATGGGCAAACCTACTCGATGGGCAAAAAGCTTGAATGTTTGGAAGGCAAATGAAACGGTCATTGGCTGACTGACATAAATTGTAATAATGCGACAGCTGTGAGATTCGAACTCACGCGGGTTACCCCATTAACTTAGCAGGCTAACGCCTTAACCACTCGGCCAAGCTGTCATCCCTGGCTGTTAACTGATACACTGATTACAAACTTTTTCCACCCTTACTCATGCATACCACCATAGTCATGCAAATCGCTCGTGCGACACATTAAAGTATAGCACATGACACAAAGCGTAGTACGCTAAAAAAACACTCGAAAGCGGCCGCCCAATAGCAGCTAGATGCATTGATTCTTTTTTTCGGTCGGCATGTCAAGTTCGAGGATGTATATACGTACAAGTTTGAGAAAATGATACCATGCGAAGGAGATGACTTTTTAGATCACAGAGAAAACGAGCTGTCACCCCTTTTTAACGTCTTCGATGCTAACCACAATCCCCCTGCAATCACAATTGCAATAGCTTACTTGCATAGCCCTGGCGTTAGGCTTTTTTCTTCCATCAGACAGTCATACCGTGTGTGAAGGCGCCGTGCGCACCAATCGAACAGTATGCGCCCCACCACAAACCACCACAAGACAAGTGCATGACAAATAGATTATGAAATGAGCGGCGAATAGCTTACTCAATTGCTCTGACCAAATATACGTGAAGAAGCAGTATAAAATGGTAAGAAGAGCCCCCAGGCGGGATCGAACCACCGACCTTTCGCTTACGAAGCGAGTGCTCTACCACTGAGCTATAGGGGCGTGGCAACCGTAGGTAGCTTACACACAACTAATAATACACGCAAGTTTCAAGCGCAAACAAAGAGCGCAGTGGGTCTATTAGCATCATAATGTCTCTACATTAGTTGCGGTGCGCGTAAGAAATAACACTTATGCGTTACAGCAACAACAGCTGGTATGTATAGAACTAACACAAGCCTCACCTCGCTAATTAATTTAGATAACAAACGATGTCTACTGTAATTGAGCTGACATGAAAGATGACAACGAGCCGAGTCATGGCTTCAAAATCCAAATGAAAGTGCAATACTTCTCGTTAATGCGTAAAGTCCTTGCACAGGGCCGCGTTAATACTATCTGTACCGCTTTAACTTGTACGGCTGATCACCAAAATAATCCTATTGAGCGATGCATAAAAAAAGCTTCAAATCGCGTGCTTGGACCTCAGATCCCACTTCACTGTCATAAAGCGCATCTCGGTTTGTCCCGAATTAAGCGCATGTCATCCGATGGGTAAACCTACTCGATGGGCAAAAAGCTTGAATTGATGGAAGGCAAATGAAACGGTCATTGGCTGACTGACATAAATTGTAATAATGCGACAGCTGTGAGATTCGAACTCACGCGGGTTACCCCATTAACTTAGCAGGCTAACGCCTTAACCACTCGGCCAAGCTGTCATCCCTGGCTGTTGACACTGATTACAAACTTTTTCCACCCTTACTCATGCATACCACCATAGTCATGCAAATCGCTCGTGCGACACATTAAAGTATAGCACATGACACAAAGCGTAGTACGCTAAAAAAACACTCGAAAGCGGCCGCCCAATAGCAGCTAGATGCATTGATTCTTTTTTTCGGTCGGCATGTCAAGTTCGAGGATGTATATACGTACAAGTTTGAGAAAATGATACCATGCGAAGGAGATGACTTTTTAGATCACAGAGAAAACGAGCTGTCACCCCTTTTTAACGTCTTCGGTGCTAACCACAATCCCCCTGCAATCACAATTGCAATACTTGCATAGCCCTGGCGTTAGGCTTTTTTCTTCCATCAGACAGTCATACCGTGTGTGAAGGCGCCGTGCGCACCAATCGAACAGTATGCGCCCCCCACAAACCACCACAAGACAAGTGCATGACAAATAGATTATGAAATGAGCGGCGAATAGCTTTTTCTGACCAAATATACGTGAAGAAGCAGTATAAAAGTAAGAAGAGCCCCCAGGCGGGATCGAACCACCGACCTTTCGCTTACGAAGCGAGTGCTCTACCACTGAGCTATAGGGGCGTGGCAACCGTAGGTAGCTTACACACAACTAATAATACACGCAAGTTTCAAGCGCAAACAAAGAGCGCAGTGGGTCTATTAGCATCATAATGTCTCTACATTAGTTGCGGTGCGCGTAAGAAATAACACTTATGCGTTACAGCAACAACAGCTGGTATGTATAGAACTAACACAAGCCTCACCTCGCTAATTAATTTAGATAACAAACGATGTCTACTGTAATTGAGCTGACATGAAAGATGACAACGAGCCGAGTCATGGCTTCAAAATCCAAATGAAAGTGCAATACTTCTCGTTAATGCGTAAAGTCCTTGCACAGGGCCGCGTTAATACTATCTGTACCGCTTTAACTTGTACGGCTGATCACCAAAATAATCCTATTGAGCGATGCATAAAAAAAGCTTCAAATCGCGTGCTTGGACCTCAGATCCCACTTCACTGTCATAAAGCGCATCTCGGTTTGTCCCGAATTAAGCGCATGTCATCCGATGGGTAAACCTACTCGATGGGCAAAAAGCTTGAATTGATGGAAGGCAAATGAAACGGTCATTGGCTGACTGACATAAATTGTAATAATGCGACAGCTGTGAGATTCGAACTCACGCGGGTTACCCCATTAACTTAGCAGGCTAACGCCTTAACCACTCGGCCAAGCTGTCATCCCTGGCTGTTGACACTGATTACAAACTTTTTCCACCCTTACTCATGCATACCACCATAGTCATGCAAATCGCTCGTGCGACACATTAAAGTATAGCACATGACACAAAGCGTAGTACGCTAAAAAAACACTCGAAAGCGGCCGCCCAATAGCAGCTAGATGCATTGATTCTTTTTTTCGGTCGGCATGTCAAGTTCGAGGATGTATATACGTACAAGTTTGAGAAAATGATACCATGCGAAGGAGATGACTTTTTAGATCACAGAGAAAACGAGCTGTCACCCCTTTTTAACGTCTTCGGTGCTAACCACAATCCCCCTGCAATCACAATTGCAATAGCTTTCTTGCATAGCCCTGGCGTTAGGCTTTTTTCTTCCATCAGACAGTCATACCGTGTGTGAAGGCGCCGTGCGCACCAATCGAACAGTATGCGCCCCCCCACAAACCACCACAAGACAAGTGCATGACAAATAGATTATGAAATGAGCGGCGAATAGCTTACTCAATTGCTCAGACCAAATATACGTGAAGAAGCAGTATAAAATGGTAAGAAGAGCCCCCAGGCGGGATCGAACCACCGACCTTTCGCTTACGAAGCGAGTGCTCTACCACTGAGCTATAGGGGCGTGGCAACCGTAGGTAGCTTACACACAACTAATAATACACGCAAGTTTCAAGCGCAAACAAAGAGCGCAGTGGGTCTATTAGCATCATAATGTCTCTACATTAGTTGCGGTGCGCGTAAGAAATAACACTTATGCGTTACAGCAACAACAGCTGGTATGTATAGAACTAACACAAGCCTCACCTCGCTAATTAATTTAGATAACAAACGATGTCTACTGTAATTGAGCTGACATGAAAGATGACAACGAGCCGAGTCATGGCTTCAAAATCCAAATGAAAGTGCAATACTTCTCGTTAATGCGTAAAGTCCTTGCACAGGGCCGCGTTAATACTATCTGTACCGCTTTAACTTGTACGGCTGATCACCAAAATAATCCTATTGAGCGATGCATAAAAAAAGCTTCAAATCGCGTGCTTGGACCTCAGATCCCACTTCACTGTCATAAAGCGCATCTCGGTTTGTCCCGAATTAAGCGCATGTCATCCGATGGGTAAACCTACTCGATGGGCAAAAAGCTTGAATTGATGGAAGGCAAATGAAACGGTCATTGGCTGACTGACATAAATTGTAATAATGCGACAGCTGTGAGATTCGAACTCACGCGGGTTACCCCATTAACTTAGCAGGCTAACGCCTTAACCACTCGGCCAAGCTGTCATCCCTGGCTGTTGACACTGATTACAAACTTTTTCCACCCTTACTCATGCATACCACCATAGTCATGCAAATCGCTCGTGCGACACATTAAAGTATAGCACATGACACAAAGCGTAGTACGCTAAAAAAACACTCGAAAGCGGCCGCCCAATAGCAGCTAGATGCATTGATTCTTTTTTTCGGTCGGCATGTCAAGTTCGAGGATGTATATACGTACAAGTTTGAGAAAATGATACCATGCGAAGGAGATGACTTTTTAGATCACAGAGAAAACGAGCTGTCACCCCTTTTTAACGTCTTCGGTGCTAACCACAATCCCCCTGCAATCACAATTGCAATAGCTTTCTTGCATAGCCCTGGCGTTAGGCTTTTTTCTTCCATCAGACAGTCATACCGTGTGTGAAGGCGCCGTGCGCACCAATCGAACAGTATGCGCCCCCCACAAACCACCACAAGACAAGTGCATGACAAATAGATTATGAAATGAGCGGCGAATAGCTTACTCAATTGCTCAGACCAAATATACGTGAAGAAGCAGTATAAAATGGTAAGAAGAGCCCCCAGGCGGGATCGAACCACCGACCTTTCGCTTACGAAGCGAGTGCTCTACCACTGAGCTATAGGGGCGTGGCAACCGTAGGTAGCTTACACACAACTAATAATACACGCAAGTTTCAAGCGCAAACAAAGAGCGCAGTGGGTCTATTAGCATCATAATGTCTCTACATTAGTTGCGGTGCGCGTAAGAAATAACACTTATGCGTTACAGCAACAACAGCTGGTATGTATAGAACTAACACAAGCCTCACCTCGCTAATTAATTTAGATAACAAACGATGTCTACTGTAATTGAGCTGACATGAAAGATGACAACGAGCCGAGTCATGGCTTCAAAATCCAAATGAAAGTGCAATACTTCTCGTTAATGCGTAAAGTCCTTGCACAGGGCCGCGTTAATACTATCTGTACCGCTTTAACTTGTACGGCTGATCACCAAAATAATCCTATTGAGCGATGCATAAAAAAAGCTTCAAATCGCGTGCTTGGACCTCAGATCCCACTTCACTTCATAAAGCGCATCTCGGTTTGTCCCGAATTAAGCGCATGTCATCCGATGGGTAAACCTACTCGATGGGCAAAAAGCTTGAATTGATGGAAGGCAAATGAAACGGTCATTGGCTGACTGACATAAATTGTAATAATGCGACAGCTGTGAGATTCGAACTCACGCGGGTTACCCCATTAACTTAGCAGGCTAACGCCTTAACCACTCGGCCAAGCTGTCATCCCTGGCTGTTGACACTGATTACAAACTTTTTCCACCCTTACTCATGCATACCACCATAGTCATGCAAATCGCTCGTGCGACACATTAAAGTATAGCACATGACACAAAGCGTAGTACGCTAAAAAAACACTCGAAAGCGGCCGCCCAATAGCAGCTAGATGCATTGATTCTTTTTTTCGGTCGGCATGTCAAGTTCGAGGATGTATATACGTACAAGTTTGAGAAAATGATACCATGCGAAGGAGATGACTTTTTAGATCACAGAGAAAACGAGCTGTCACCCCTTTTTAACGTCTTCGGTGCTAACCACAATCCCCCTGCAATCACAATTGCAATAGCTTCTTGCATAGCCCTGGCGTTAGGCTTTTTTCTTCCATCAGACAGTCATACCGTGTGTGAAGGCGCCGTGCGCACCAATCGAACAGTATGCGCCCCACCACAAACCACCACAAGACAAGTGCATGACAAATAGATTATGAAATGAGCGGCGAATAGCTTACTCAATTGCTCAGACCAAATATACGTGAAGAAGCAGTATAAAATGGTAAGAAGAGCCCCCAGGCGGGATCGAACCACCGACCTTTCGCTTACGAAGCGAGTGCTCTACCACTGAGCTATAGGGGCGTGGCAACCGTAGGTAGCTTACACACAACTAATAATACACGCAAGTTTCAAGCGCAAACAAAGAGCGCAGTGGGTCTATTAGCATCATAATGTCTCTACATTAGTTGCGGTGCGCGTAAGAAATAACACTTATGCGTTACAGCAACAACAGCTGGTATGTATAGAACTAACACAAGCCTCACCTCGCTAATTAATTTAGATAACAAACGATGTCTACTGTAATTGAGCTGACATGAAAGATGACAACGAGCCGAGTCATGGCTTCAAAATCCAAATGAAAGTGCAATACTTCTCGTTAATGCGTAAAGTCCTTGCACAGGGCCGCGTTAATACTATCTGTACCGCTTTAACTTGTACGGCTGATCACCAAAATAATCCTATTGAGCGATGCATAAAAAAAGCTTCAAATCGCGTGCTTGGACCTCAGATCCCACTTCACTGTCATAAAGCGCATCTCGGTTTGTCCCGAATTAAGCGCATGTCATCCGATGGGTAAACCTACTCGATGGGCAAAAAGCTTGAATTGATGGAAGGCAAATGAAACGGTCATTGGCTGACTGACATAAATTGTAATAATGCGACAGCTGTGAGATTCGAACTCACGCGGGTTACCCCATTAACTTAGCAGGCTAACGCCTTAACCACTCGGCCAAGCTGTCATCCCTGGCTGTTGACACTGATTACAAACTTTTTCCACCCTTACTCATGCATACCACCATAGTCATGCAAATCGCTCGTGCGACACATTAAAGTATAGCACATGACACAAAGCGTAGTACGCTAAAAAAACACTCGAAAGCGGCCGCCCAATAGCAGCTAGATGCATTGATTCTTTTTTTCGGTCGGCATGTCAAGTTCGAGGATGTATATACGTACAAGTTTGAGAAAATGATACCATGCGAAGGAGATGACTTTTTAGATCACAGAGAAAACGAGCTGTCACCCCTTTTTAACGTCTTCGGTGCTAACCACAATCCCCCTGCAATCACAATTGCAATAGCTTCTTGCATAGCCCTGGCGTTAGGCTTTTTTCTTCCATCAGACAGTCATACCGTGTGTGAAGGCGCCGTGCGCACCAATCGAACAGTATGCGCCCCACCACAAACCACCACAAGACAAGTGCATGACAAATAGATTATGAAATGAGCGGCGAATAGCTTACTCAATTGCTCTGACCAAATATACGTGAAGAAGCAGTATAAAATGGTAAGAAGAGCCCCCAGGCGGGATCGAACCACCGACCTTTCGCTTACGAAGCGAGTGCTCTACCACTGAGCTATAGGGGCGTGGCAACCGTAGGTAGCTTACACACAACTAATAATACACGCAAGTTTCAAGCGCAAACAAAGAGCGCAGTGGGTCTATTAGCATCATAATGTCTCTACATTAGTTGCGGTGCGCGTAAGAAATAACACTTATGCGTTACAGCAACAACAGCTGGTATGTATAGAACTAACACAAGCCTCACCTCGCTAATTAATTTAGATAACAAACGATGTCTACTGTAATTGAGCTGACATGAAAGATGACAACGAGCCGAGTCATGGCTTCAAAATCCAAATGAAAGTGCAATACTTCTCGTTAATGCGTAAAGTCCTTGCACAGGGCCGCGTTAATACTATCTGTACCGCTTTAACTTGTACGGCTGATCACCAAAATAATCCTATTGAGCGATGCATAAAAAAAGCTTCAAATCGCGTGCTTGGACCTCAGATCCCACTTCACTTCATAAAGCGCATCTCGGTTTGTCCCGAATTAAGCGCATGTCATCCGATGGGCAAACCTACTCGATGGGCAAAAAGCTTGAAATTGATGGAAGGCAAATGAAACGGTCATTGGCTGACTGACATAAATTGTAATAATGCGACAGCTGTGAGATTCGAACTCACGCGGGTTACCCCATTAACTTAGCAGGCTAACGCCTTAACCACTCGGCCAAGCTGTCATCCCTGGCTGTTGACACTGATTACAAACTTTTTCCACCCTTACTCATGCATACCACCATAGTCATGCAAATCGCTCGTGCGACACATTAAAGTATAGCACATGACACAAAGCGTAGTACGCTAAAAAAACACTCGAAAGCGGCCGCCCAATAGCAGCTAGATGCATTGATTCTTTTTTTCGGTCGGCATGTCAAGTTCGAGGATGTATATACGTACAAGTTTGAGAAAATGATACCATGCGAAGGAGATGACTTTTTAGATCACAGAGAAAACGAGCTGTCACCCCTTTTTAACGTCTTCGGTGCTAACCACAATCCCCCTGCAATCACAATTGCAATAGCTTACTTGCATAGCCCTGGCGTTAGGCTTTTTTCTTCCATCAGACAGTCATACCGTGTGTGAAGGCGCCGTGCGCACCAATCGAACAGTATGCGCCCCACCACAAACCACCACAAGACAAGTGCATGACAAATAGATTATGAAATGAGCGGCGAATAGCTTACTCAATTGCTCTGACCAAATATACGTGAAGAAGCAGTATAAAATGGTAAGAAGAGCCCCCAGGCGGGATCGAACCACCGACCTTTCGCTTACGAAGCGAGTGCTCTACCACTGAGCTATAGGGGCGACCCGGTGGCGTGGGTTAGTGGATTATGCTTCTGGTCCTCACGGTGTGTGGTCCGGGTTCGAGCCCCACACCGGACAAACTTCGTAATCAACCAGACTTGGGGAGAGGACGGCCCCAAGCGAAATATTTCCGACCCCGATCAAGAATAAGACGATAACAAGACGAAAAAGAATCTTCAGACTAAAAATGTAAATGTAGAAATCCTAGCCAAGCCGAGAAGGTATAGGTTGTGTTAAGATTAAATACATGACAACTTTCAACTGAGCTATAGGGGCGTGGCAACCGTAGGTAGCTTACACACAACTAATAATACACGCAAGTTTCAAGCGCAAACAAAGAGCGCAGTGGGTCTATTAGCATCATAATGTCTCTACATTAGTTGCGGTGCGCGTAAGAAATAACACTTATGCGTTACAGCAACAACAGCTGGTATGTATAGAACTAACACAAGCCTCACCTCGCTAATTAATTTAGATAACAAACGATGTCTACTGTAATTGAGCTGACATGAAAGATGACAACGAGCCGAGTCATGGCTTCAAAATCCAAATGAAAGTGCAATACTTCTCGTTAATGCGTAAAGTCCTTGCACAGGGCCGCGTTAATCCTATCTGTACCGCTTTAACTTGTACGGCTGATCACCAAAATAATCCTATTGAGCGATGCATAAAAAAAGCTTCAAATCGCGTGCTTGGACCTCAGATCCCACTTCACTTTCATAAAGAGCATCTCGGTTTGTCCCGAATTAAGCGCATGTCATCCGATGGGCAAACCTACTCGATGGGCAAAAAGCTTGAATGTTTGGAAGGCAAATGAAACGGTCATTGGCTGACTGACATAAATTGTAATAATGCGACAGCTGTGAGATTCGAACTCACGCGGGTTACCCCATTAACTTAGCAGGCTAACGCCTTAACCACTCGGCCAAGCTGTCATCCCTGGCTGTTAACTGATACACTGATTACAAACTTTTTCCACCCTTACTCATGCATACCACCATAGGCATGCAAATCGCTCGTGCGACACATTAAAGTATAGCACATGACACAAAGCGTAGTACGCTAAAAAAACACTCGAAAGCGGCCGCCCAATAGCAGCTAGATGCATTGATTCTTTTTTTCGGTCGGCATGTCAAGTTCGAGGATGTATATACGTACAAGTTTGAGAAAATGATACCATGCGAAGGAGATGACTTTTTAGATCACAGAGAAAACGAGCTGTCACCCCTTTCTAACGTCTTCGAAGCTAACCACAATCCCCCTGCAATTATCAATTGCAATAGCTTACTTGCATAGCCCTGGCGTTAGGCTTTTTTCTTCCATCAGACAGTCATACCGTGTGTGAAGGCGCCGTGCGCACCAATCGAACAGTATGCGCCCCACCACAAACCACCACAAGACAAGTGCATGACAAATAGATTATGAAATGAGCGGCGAATAGCTTACTCAATTGCTCTGACCAAATATACGTGAAGAAGCAGTATAAAATGGTAAGAAGAGCCCCCAGGCGGGATCGAACCACCGACCTTTCGCTTACGAAGCGAGTGCTCTACCACTGAGCTATAGGGGCGTGGCAACCGTAGGTAGCTTACACACAACTAATAATACACGCAAGTTTCAAGCGCAAACAAAGAGCGCAGTGGGTCTATTAGCATCATAATGTCTCTACATTAGTTGCGGTGCGCGTAAGAAATAACACTTATGCGTTACAGCAACAACAGCTGGTATGTATAGAACTAACACAAGCCTCACCTCGCTAATTAATTTAGATAACAAACGATGTCTACTGTAATTGAGCTGACATGAAAGATGACAACGAGCCGAGTCATGGCTTCAAAATCCAAATGAAAGTGCAATACTTCTCGTTAATGCGTAAAGTCCTTGCACAGGGCCGCGTTAATACTATCTGTACCGCTTTAACTTGTACGGCTGATCACCAAAATAATCCTATTGAGCGATGCATAAAAAAAGCTTCAAATCGCGTGCTTGGACCTCAGATCCCACTTCACTTTCATAAAGAGCATCTCGGTTTGTCCCGAATTAAGCGCATGTCATCCGATGGGCAAACCTACTCGATGGGCAAAAAGCTTGAATGTTTGGAAGGCAAATGAAACGGTCATTGGCTGACTGACATAAATTGTAATAATGCGACAGCTGTGAGATTCGAACTCACGCGGGTTACCCCATTAACTTAGCAGGCTAACGCCTTAACCACTCGGCCAAGCTGTCATCCCTGGCTGTTAACTGATACACTGATTACAAACTTTTTCCACCCTTACTCATGCATACCACCATAGTCATGCAAATCGCTCGTGCGACACATTAAAGTATAGCACATGACACAAAGCGTAGTACGCTAAAAAAACACTCGAAAGCGGCCGCCCAATAGCAGCTAGATGCATTGATTCTTTTTTTCGGTCGGCATGTCAAGTTCGAGGATGTATATACGTACAAGTTTGAGAAAATGATACCATGCGAAGGAGATGACTTTTTAGATCACAGAGAAAACGAGCTGTCACCCCTTTTAACGTCTTCGTGCTAACCACAATCCCCCTGCAATCACAATTGCAATAGCTTACTTGCATAGCCCTGGCGTTAGGCTTTTTTCTTCCATCAGACAGTCATACCGTGTGTGAAGGCGCCGTGCGCACCAATCGAACAGTATGCGCCCCACCACAAACCACCACAAGACAAGTGCATGACAAATAGATTATGAAATGAGCGGCGAATAGCTTACTCAATTGCTCTGACCAAATATACGTGAAGAAGCAGTATAAAATGGTAAGAAGAGCCCCCAGGCGGGATCGAACCACCGACCTTTCGCTTACGAAGCGAGTGCTCTACCACTGAGCTATAGGGGCGTGGCAACCGTAGGTAGCTTACACACAACTAATAATACACGCAAGTTTCAAGCGCAAACAAAGAGCGCAGTGGGTCTATTAGCATCATAATGTCTCTACATTAGTTGCGGTGCGCGTAAGAAATAACACTTATGCGTTACAGCAACAACAGCTGGTATGTATAGAACTAACACAAGCCTCACCTCGCTAATTAATTTAGATAACAAACGATGTCTACTGTAATTGAGCTGACATGAAAGATGACAACGAGCCGAGTCATGGCTTCAAAATCCAAATGAAAGTGCAATACTTCTCGTTAATGCGTAAAGTCCTTGCACAGGGCCGCGTTAATACTATCTGTACCGCTTTAACTTGTACGGCTGATCACCAAAATAATCCTATTGAGCGATGCATAAAAAAAGCTTCAAATCGCGTGCTTGGACCTCAGATCCCACTTCACTGTCATAAAGCGCATCTCGGTTTGTCCCGAATTAAGCGCATGTCATCCGATGGGTAAACCTACTCGATGGGCAAAAAGCTTGAATTGATGGAAGGCAAATGAAACGGTCATTGGCTGACTGACATAAATTGTAATAATGCGACAGCTGTGAGATTCGAACTCACGCGGGTTACCCCATTAACTTAGCAGGCTAACGCCTTAACCACTCGGCCAAGCTGTCATCCCTGGCTGTTAACTGATACACTGATTACAAACTTTTTCCACCCTTACTCATGCATACCACCATAGTCATGCAAATCGCTCGTGCGACACATTAAAGTATAGCACATGACACAAAGCGTAGTACGCTAAAAAAACACTCGAAAGCGGCCGCCCAATAGCAGCTAGATGCATTGATTCTTTTTTTCGGTCGGCATGTCAAGTTCGAGGATGTATATACGTACAAGTTTGAGAAAATGATACCATGCGAAGGAGATGACTTTTTAGATCACAGAGAAAACGAGCTGTCACCCCTTTTTAACGTCTTCGTGCTAACCACAATCCCCCTGCAATCACAATTGCAATAGCTTACTTGCATAGCCCTGGCGTTAGGCTTTTTTCTTCCATCAGACAGTCATACCGTGTGTGAAGGCGCCGTGCGCACCAATCGAACAGTATGCGCCCCACCACAAACCACCACAAGACAAGTGCATGACAAATAGATTATGAAATGAGCGGCGAATAGCTTACTCAATTGCTCTGACCAAATATACGTGAAGAAGCAGTATAAAATGGTAAGAAGAGCCCCCAGGCGGGATCGAACCACCGACCTTTCGCTTACGAAGCGAGTGCTCTACCACTGAGCTATAGGGCACCCGGTGGCGTGGGTTAGTGGATTATGCTTCTGGTCCTCACGGTGTGTGGTGCGGGTTCGAGCCCCACACCGGACAAACTTCGTAATCAACCAGACTTGGGGAGAGGACGGCCCCAAGCGAAATATTTCCGACCCCGATCAAGAATAAGACGATAACAAGACGAAAAAGAATCTTCAGACTAAAAATGTAAATGTAGAAATCCTAGCCAAGCCGAGAAGGTATAGGTTGTGTTAAGATTAAATACATGACAACTTTCAACTGAGCTATAGGGGCGTGGCAACCGTAGGTAGCTTACACACAACTAATAATACACGCAAGTTTCAAGCGCAAACAAAGAGCGCAGTGGGTCTATTAGCATCATAATGTCTCTACATTAGTTGCGGTGCGCGTAAGAAATAACACTTATGCGTTACAGCAACAACAGCTGGTATGTATAGAACTAACACAAGCCTCACCTCGCTAATTAATTTAGATAACAAACGATGTCTACTGTAATTGAGCTGACATGAAAGATGACAACGAGCCGAGTCATGGCTTCAAAATCCAAATGAAAGTGCAATACTTCTCGTTAATGCGTAAAGTCCTTGCACAGGGCCGCGTTAATACTATCTGTACCGCTTTAACTTGTACGGCTGATCACCAAAATAATCCTATTGAGCGATGCATAAAAAAAGCTTCAAATCGCGTGCTTGGACCTCAGATCCCACTTCACTTTCATAAAGAGCATCTCGGTTTGTCCCGAATTAAGCGCATGTCATCCGATGGGCAAACCTACTCGATGGGCAAAAAGCTTGAATGTTTGGAAGGCAAATGAAACGGTCATTGGCTGACTGACATAAATTGTAATAATGCGACAGCTGTGAGATTCGAACTCACGCGGGTTACCCCATTAACTTAGCAGGCTAACGCCTTAACCACTCGGCCAAGCTGTCATCCCTGGCTGTTAACTGATACACTGATTACAAACTTTTTCCACCCTTACTCATGCATACCACCATAGTCATGCAAATCGCTCGTGCGACACATTAAAGTATAGCACATGACACAAAGCGTAGTACGCTAAAAAAACACTCGAAAGCGGCCGCCCAATAGCAGCTAGATGCATTGATTCTTTTTTTCGGTCGGCATGTCAAGTTCGAGGATGTATATACGTACAAGTTTGAGAAAATGATACCATGCGAAGGAGATGACTTTTTAGATCACAGAGAAAACGAGCTGTCACCCCTTTTAACGTCTTCGATGCTAACCACAATCCCCCTGCAATCACAATTGCAATAGCTTACTTGCATAGCCCTGGCGTTAGGCTTTTTTCTTCCATCAGACAGTCATACCGTGTGTGAAGGCGCCGTGCGCACCAATCGAACAGTATGCGCCCCACCACAAACCACCACAAGACAAGTGCATGACAAATAGATTATGAAATGAGCGGCGAATAGCTTACTCAATTGCTCTGACCAAATATACGTGAAGAAGCAGTATAAAATGGTAAGAAGAGCCCCCAGGCGGGATCGAACCACCGACCTTTCGCTTACGAAGCGAGTGCTCTACCACTGAGCTATAGGGGCGTGGCAACCGTAGGTAGCTTACACACAACTAATAATACACGCAAGTTTCAAGCGCAAACAAAGAGCGCAGTGGGTCTATTAGCATCATAATGTCTCTACATTAGTTGCGGTGCGCGTAAGAAATAACACTTATGCGTTACAGCAACAACAGCTGGTATGTATAGAACTAACACAAGCCTCACCTCGCTAATTAATTTAGATAACAAACGATGTCTACTGTAATTGAGCTGACATGAAAGATGACAACGAGCCGAGTCATGGCTTCAAAATCCAAATGAAAGTGCAATACTTCTCGTTAATGCGTAAAGTCCTTGCACAGGGCCGCGTTAATACTATCTGTACCGCTTTAACTTGTACGGCTGATCACCAAAATAATCCTATTGAGCGATGCATAAAAAAAGCTTCAAATCGCGTGCTTGGACCTCAGATCCCACTTCACTTTCATAAAGAGCATCTCGGTTTGTCCCGAATTAAGCGCATGTCATCCGATGGGCAAACCTACTCGATGGGCAAAAAGCTTGAATGTTTGGAAGGCAAATGAAACGGTCATTGGCTGACTGACATAAATTGTAATAATGCGACAGCTGTGAGATTCGAACTCACGCGGGTTACCCCATTAACTTAGCAGGCTAACGCCTTAACCACTCGGCCAAGCTGTCATCCCTGGCTGTTAACTGATACACTGATTACAAACTTTTTCCACCCTTACTCATGCATACCACCATAGTCATGCAAATCGCTCGTGCGACACATTAAAGTATAGCACATGACACAAAGCGTAGTACGCTAAAAAAACACTCGAAAGCGGCCGCCCAATAGCAGCTAGATGCATTGATTCTTTTTTTCGGTCGGCATGTCAAGTTCGAGGATGTATATACGTACAAGTTTGAGAAAATGATACCATGCGAAGGAGATGACTTTTTAGATCACAGAGAAAACGAGCTGTCACCCCTTTTTAACGTCTTCGATGCTAACCACAATCCCCCTGCAATCACAATTGCAATAGCTTACTTGCATAGCCCTGGCGTTAGGCTTTTTTCTTCCATCAGACAGTCATACCGTGTGTGAAGGCGCCGTGCGCACCAATCGAACAGTATGCGCCCCACCACAAACCACCACAAGACAAGTGCATGACAAATAGATTATGAAATGAGCGGCGAATAGCTTACTCAATTGCTCTGACCAAATATACGTGAAGAAGCAGTATAAAATGGTAAGAAGAGCCCCCAGGCGGGATCGAACCACCGACCTTTCGCTTACGAAGCGAGTGCTCTACCACTGAGCTATAGGGGCGTGGCAACCGTAGGTAGCTTACACACAACTAATAATACACGCAAGTTTCAAGCGCAAACAAAGAGCGCAGTGGGTCTATTAGCATCATAATGTCTCTACATTAGTTGCGGTGCGCGTAAGAAATAACACTTATGCGTTACAGCAACAACAGCTGGTATGTATAGAACTAACACAAGCCTCACCTCGCTAATTAATTTAGATAACAAACGATGTCTACTGTAATTGAGCTGACATGAAAGATGACAACGAGCCGAGTCATGGCTTCAAAATCCAAATGAAAGTGCAATACTTCTCGTTAATGCGTAAAGTCCTTGCACAGGGCCGCGTTAATACTATCTGTACCGCTTTAACTTGTACGGCTGATCACCAAAATAATCCTATTGAGCGATGCATAAAAAAAGCTTCAAATCGCGTGCTTGGACCTCAGATCCCACTTCACTTTCATAAAGAGCATCTCGGTTTGTCCCGAATTAAGCGCATGTCATCCGATGGGCAAACCTACTCGATGGGCAAAAAGCTTGAATGTTTGGAAGGCAAATGAAACGGTCATTGGCTGACTGACATAAATTGTAATAATGCGACAGCTGTGAGATTCGAACTCACGCGGGTTACCCCATTAACTTAGCAGGCTAACGCCTTAACCACTCGGCCAAGCTGTCATCCCTGGCTGTTAACTGATACACTGATTACAAACTTTTTCCACCCTTACTCATGCATACCACCATAGTCATGCAAATCGCTCGTGCGACACATTAAAGTATAGCACATGACACAAAGCGTAGTACGCTAAAAAAACACTCGAAAGCGGCCGCCCAATAGCAGCTAGATGCATTGATTCTTTTTTTCGGTCGGCATGTCAAGTTCGAGGATGTATATACGTACAAGTTTGAGAAAATGATACCATGCGAAGGAGATGACTTTTTAGATCACAGAGAAAACGAGCTGTCACCCCTTTCTAACGTCTTCGATGCTAACCACAATCCCCCTGCAATCACAATTGCAATAGCTTACTTGCATAGCCCTGGCGTTAGGCTTTTTTCTTCCATCAGACAGTCATACCGTGTGTGAAGGCGCCGTGCGCACCAATCGAACAGTATGCGCCCCACCACAAACCACCACAAGACAAGTGCATGACAAATAGATTATGAAATGAGCGGCGAATAGCTTACTCAATTGCTCTGACCAAATATACGTGAAGAAGCAGTATAAAATGGTAAGAAGAGCCCCCAGGCGGGATCGAACCACCGACCTTTCGCTTACGAAGCGAGTGCTCTACCACTGAGCTATAGGGGCGTGGCAACCGTAGGTAGCTTACACACAACTAATAATACACGCAAGTTTCAAGCGCAAACAAAGAGCGCAGTGGGTCTATTAGCATCATAATGTCTCTACATTAGTTGCGGTGCGCGTAAGAAATAACACTTATGCGTTACAGCAACAACAGCTGGTATGTATAGAACTAACACAAGCCTCACCTCGCTAATTAATTTAGATAACAAACGATGTCTACTGTAATTGAGCTGACATGAAAGATGACAACGAGCCGAGTCATGGCTTCAAAATCCAAATGAAAGTGCAATACTTCTCGTTAATGCGTAAAGTCCTTGCACAGGGCCGCGCTAATACTATCTGTACCGCTTTAACTTGTACGGCTGATCACCAAAATAATCCTATTGAGCGATGCATAAAAAAAGTTCAAATGCGTGCTTGAACCTCAGATCCCGGTTCACTTTCATAAAGAGCATCTCGGTTTGTCCCGAATTAAGCGCATGTCATCCGATGGGCAAACCTACTCGATGGGCAAAAAGCTTGAATGTTTGGAAGGCAAATGAAACGGTCATTGGCTGACTGACATAAATTGTAATAATGCGACAGCTGTGAGATTCGAACTCACGCGGGTTACCCCATTAACTTAGCAGGCTAACGCCTTAACCACTCGGCCAAGCTGTCATCCCTGGCTGTTAACTGATACACTGATTACAAACTTTTTCCACCCTTACTCATGCATACCACCATAGTCATGCAAATCGCTCGTGCGACACATTAAAGTATAGCACATGACACAAAGCGTAGTACGCTAAAAAACACTCGAAAGCGGCCGCCCAATAGCAGCTAGATGCATTGATTCTTTTTTTCGGTCGGCATGTCAAGTTCGAGGATGTATATACGTACAAGTTTGAGAAAATGATACCATGCGAAGGAGATGACTTTTTAGATCACAGAGAAAACGAGCTGTCACCCCTTTCTAACGTCTTCGATGCTAACCACAATCCCCCTGCAATCACAATTGCAATAGCTTACTTGCATAGCCCTGGCGTTAGGCTTTTTTCTTCCATCAGACAGTCATACCGTGTGTGAAGGCGCCGTGCGCACCAATCGAACAGTATGCGCCCCACCACAAACCACCACAAGACAAGTGCATGACAAATAGATTATGAAATGAGCGGCGAATAGCTTACTCAATTGCTCTGACCAAATGTACGTGAAGAAGCAGTATAAAATGGTAAGAAGAGCCCCCAGGCGGGATCGAACCACCGACCTTTCGCTTACGAAGCGAGTGCTCTACCACTGAGCTATAGGGGCGTGGCAACCGTAGGTAGCTTACACACAACTAATAATACACGCAAGTTTCAAGCGCAAACAAAGAGCGCAGTGGGTCTACTAGCATCATAATGTCTCTACATTAGTTGCGGTGCGCGTAAGAAATAACACTTATGCGTTACAGCAACAACAGCTGGTATGTATAGAACTAACACAAGCCTCACCTCGCTAATTAATTTAGATAACAAACGATGTCTACTGTAATTGAGCTGACATGAAAGATGACAACGAGCCGAGTCATGGCTTCAAAATCCAAATGAAACTGCAATACTTCTCGTTAATGCGTAAAGTCCTTGCACAGGGCCGCGCTAATACTATCTGTACCGCTTTAACTTGTACGGCTGATCACCAAAATAATCCTATTGAGCGATGCATAAAAAAAGCTTCAAATTGCGTGCTTGAACCTCAGATCCCGGTTCACTTTCATAAAGAGCATCTCGGTTTGTCCCGAATTAAGCGCATGTCATCCGATGGGCAAACCTACTCGATGGGCAAAAAGCTTGAATGTTTGGAAGGCAAATGAAACGGTCATTGGCTGACTGACATAAATTGTAATAATGCGACAGCTGTGAGATTCGAACTCACGCGGGTTACCCCATTAACTTAGCAGGCTAACGCCTTAACCACTCGGCCAAGCTGTCATCCCTGGCTGTTAACTGATACACTGATTACAAACTTTTTCCACCCTTACTCATGCATACCACCATAGTCATGCAAATCGCTCGTGCGACACATTAAAGTATAGCACATGACACAAAGCGTAGTACGCTAAAAAAACACTCGAAAGCGGCCGCCCAATAGCAGCTAGATGCATTGATTCTTTTTTTGGTCGGCATGTCAAGTTCGAGGATGTATATACGTACAAGTTTGAGAAAATGATACCATGCGAAGGAGATGACTTTTTAGATCACAGAGAAAACGAGCTGTCACCCCTTTCTAACGTCTTCGATGCTAACCAGAATCCCCCTGCAATCACAATTGCAATAGCTTACTTGCATAGCCCTGGCGTTAGGCTTTTTTCTTCCATCAGACAGTCATACCGTGTGTGAAGGCGCCGTGCGCACCAATCGAACAGTATGCGCCCCACCACAAACTCACCACACAAGACCGTAAGTGCATGACAAATAGCATCATAATGTCTCTACATTAGTTGCGGTGCGCGTAAGAAATAACACTTATGCGTTACAGCAACAACAGCTGGTATGTATAGAACTAACACAAGCCTCACCTCGCTAATTAATTTAGATAACAAACGATGTCTACTGTAATTGAGCTGACATGAAAGATGACAACGAGCCGAGTCATGGCTTCAAAATCCAAATGAAAGTGCAATACTTCTCGTTAATGCGTAAAGTCCTTGCACAGGGCCGCGCTAATACTATCTGTAGCTTTAACTTGTACGGCTGATCACCAAAAAAATTGAGCGATGCATAAGCTTCAAAGACCTCAGATCCCTTCACCATAAAGAGCATCTCGGTTTGTCCCGAATTAAGCGCATGTCATCCGATGGGCAAACCTACTCATGGGCAAAAAGCTTGAATGTTTGGAAGGCAAATGAAACGGTCATTGGCTGACTGACTTACGAAGCGAGTGCTCTACCACTGAGCTATAGGGGCGTGGCAACCGTAGGTAGCTTACACACAACTAATAATACACGCAAGTTTCAAGCGCAAACAAAGAGCGCAGTGGGTCTACTAGCATCATAATGTCTCTACATTAGTTGCGGTGCGCGTAAGAAATAACACTTATGCGTTACAGCAACAACAGCTGGTATGTATAGAACTAACACAAGCCTCACCTCGCTAATTAATTTAGATAACAAACGATGTCTACTGTAATTGAGCTGACATGAAAGATGACAACGAGCCGAGTCATGGCTTCAAAATCCAAATGAAACTGCAATACTTCTCGTTAAATAAAGTCCTTGACAGGGATAATACTATCTGTACCGCTTTAACTTGTACGGCTGATCACCAAAATAATCCTATTGAGCGATGCATAATTCAAATGCGTGCTTACCTCAGATCCCGGTTCACTTTCATAAAGAGCATCTCGGTTTGTATTAAGCGCATGTCATCCGGCAAACCTACTCGATGGGCAAAAAGCTTGAATGTTTGGAAGGCAAATGAAACGGGGCAAACCTACTCGATGGGCAAAAAGCTTGAATGTTTGGAAGGCAAATGAAAAGGTCATTGGCTGACTGACATAAATTGTAATAATGCGACAGCTGTGAGATTCGAACTCACGCGGGTTACCCCATTAACTTAGCAGGCTAACGCCTTAACCACTCGGCCAAGCTGTCATCCCTGGCTGTTAACTGATACACTGATTACAAACTTTTTCCACCCTTACTCATGCATACCACCATAGTCATGCAAATCGCTCGTGCGACACATTAAAGTATAGCACATGACACAAAGCGTAGTACGCTAAAAAAAACTCGAAAGCGGCCGCCCAATAGCAGCTAGATGCATTGATTCTTTTTTCGGTCGGCATGTCAAGTTCGAGGATGTATATACGTACAAGTTTGAGAAAATGATACCATGCGAAGGAGATGACTTTTTAGATCACAGAGAAAACGAGCTGTCACCCCTTTCTAACGTCTTCGATGCTAACCACAATCACAATTGCAATAGCTTACTTGCATAGTCCTGGCGTTAGGCTTTTTCTTCCATCAGACAGTCATACCGTGTGTGAAGGTGCCGTGCGCACCAATCGAACAGTATGCGCCCCACCACAAACCACCACAAGACAAGTGCATGACAAATAGATTATGAAATGAGCGGCGAATAGCTTACTCAATTGCTCTGACCAAATATACGTGAAGAAGCAGTATAAAATGGTAAGAAGAGCCCCCAGGCGGGATCGAACCACCGACCTTTCGCTTACGAAGCGAGTGCTCTACCACTGAGCTATAGGGGCGTGGCAACCGTAGGTAGCTTACACACAACTAATAATACACGCAAGTTCAAGCGCAAACAAAAGCGCAGTGGGTCTATTAGCATCATAATGTCTCTACATTAGTTGCGGTGCGCGTAAGAAATAACACTTATGCGTTACAGCAACAACAGCTGGTATGTATAGAACTAACACAAGCCTCACCTCGCTAATTAATTTAGATAACAAACGATGTCTACTGTAATTGAGCTGACATGAAAGATGACAACGAGCCGAGTCATGGCTTCAAATCCAAATGAAAGTGCAATACTTCTCGTTAATGCGTAAAGTCCTTGCACAGGGCCGCGCTAATACTATCTGTACCGCTTTAACTTGTACGGCTGATCACCAAAATAATCCTATTGAGCGATGCATAAAAAAAGCTTCAAATCGCGTGCTTGGACCTCAGATCCCAACTCACTTTCATAAAGAGCATCTCGGTTTGTCCCGAATTAAGCGCATGTCATCCGATGGGCAAACCTACTCGATGGGCAAAAAGCTTGAATGTTTGGAAGGCAAATGAAAAGGTCATTGGCTGACTGACATAAATTGTAATAATGCGACAGCTGTGAGATTCGAACTCACGCGGGTTACC
Source organism: Plasmopara viticola (assembly GCA_001695595.3). Taxonomy (NCBI): domain Eukaryota; phylum Oomycota; class Peronosporomycetes; order Peronosporales; family Peronosporaceae; genus Plasmopara; species Plasmopara viticola. The sequence goes on along the minus strand of MBPM02000166.1, from coordinate 37,710 downwards.
CCATTAACTTAGCAGGCTAACGCCTTAACCACTCGGCCAAGCTGTCACTTCTCAATTTGCCTCGTCGTGCTCAAGTCGACCAAGTCAAGTTTCGAAGTATCCAGTTTCTCAAGCACCCAAGCAAGCCTTTCCCCCAATGGACACCGAAGCCAGTTGCCCTTTCTTAGAGTCAGCGCAAGCTGATTGTGAGATGGGTGAGCTGATTCTACGCCCATCTTCCCCCGCACGTACCCACGACCCATCGCCTATAGAAGGTTCCGCAACCCTACCAAGCGACAGTTCAGCTGGGTCCGTACCCAACAACCCAGATGCCGGTGGGATTCACGGTTCCATCGAAGCTTCGTGTTTATGCACGACCAGGGTAGTAACGCTGGTTCTGTGTCGCAAGCCTCGCACGAAACAAGTGATGGCATGATCGTGCAGCTGCGGGTCACGCCTGCGCACAAGCCACCTGCTTCGCAGGATTTTGTGGAAGATGTGCAGCCCAACAGCGACACACGCCAATATACGCCACCAACTAACGCCAGTGCTCTCCCGCAAACCGCAGCAACTCGCACGCGTTCGACTGCGAGCGCACCAACGCGCATGCCAACGCTTCGTGCCCTGCTTCAACGTTCTACGGAGATCCGCCGCGACAACGTTGAGGCACCCGCCCCGCCGCGTGTCGAGATGCCCCGCCCCAAGGCGATGGACATCGAAACCATTGATGCTCTTTATGAAGCCGGAGGCGATTGGAGCCAACTCGCCGCCTCGATTGACCGAGCTCGTCCATACGCGCTGCCTCGTGCACGCTATGTAATGGTCATCGAGACTGGACACGCCTTCCAGCGCACTGCACCAAGCAAAATCCTCGCGTCGTTGCTCAAGGACCAGGGCAACCCTGTCGTACAACAGCAAATCGACCAGCAGCAACTAGGTCAGCTGACCAAAGCTCCCGGCGGCAACATCCGCGTCAAGGTGAAGACGAAAGAAGCCTGCCAGAGTCTTGCTGGCCAGGAAGTCAAGATCCTCGGAGGCAGGTACCGATTCGGCGGGTTTGACATCCTTGCCGACCGCTTCTTTATTGATGTGTCAAGTGTCGACAGTGACTTCGATGCTGATCTCATGTTGAAACGCTTCTTCGAGCTCGGTACGCAGCCGATCTACGGCACTTTCCGCGATGTAAATCTGGACGCGGTGATCACCACCGCCACTTGGCGTGTGTACTTCCGCTCTAGCCATTGCCCTCCGGAGCTCGTGATAAGTGGTACTGTGTGCGACCAGCTCGTTTTTGCTGGACGCATTTACCCAGTACACACAAAAAACGCTCCGTTTCCAACCCAACGCATGTCGTTCGGTCAACGCTCAATCCACGCGCTCGACTTAGCTAGAGACGGTGGTCCATCCTCCAACACTAGCCAAAGGCGGCCAGATAAATGCCCGTCGCAGCCATCTTATGCTGCCGTGGTACGTCGTGGCGTGCAGGAAACGTCGCTCCAACGATCGATCCGTGAAGACTCTGCCGCGACCACTGCTATCGTTGCAGCACCGACTGATACCTTAGAGCCTAGTGAGCTGTCCCTAAGCACTGCAGGCTCCCAAGTCGTGTCGCCACCAAGCAGCCCGACATCGTCTCCGTTGCTCTTGCTCCCACCACCACCGACTGCCCAATCTGAGTTGGTGCCCAGGGTCGGTGGCAAACGCAAAGGCAAACGTTCTCGTGCTGATGAAGACTTTGCCAATATGCTGATGAAATCTCGTCCGAAACCTCTCACCGGCGTCACGACAAGCAACTATTTCGACGTGCTCAGCAATGTCGAGGTCGAGTTTGACTGCTGCCCAGCAACGCTCGATGAGGTCGAGATCCCACGGTTTCAAATTGTGCCACGCAAGGTGCAGGCGCCGCGCAACCTGACTGACAGCAAAGAAGCCAGTCACTTTCTGACCAAACACCACACCAGAGTGGTGAAAACCAAAGAGCCTACTCCAATCCAAGAGATTGTCAGCGAGATGGAGGCTACTGAACAGACAGCCGATCTCCAGCTGCTTCCGGATCGCTTGGCCGCCGCCGACACCATGGTGAGTGGCCTTCGCAAGTCGCTTCGCACGACGAACAACCCCGACACGCTGACGTTCATGGGGTCCGTTAAAGCTCCAATGGCGTTTAACACCGCGCTCTTGCGTGAGATGCGTGAGCTGAGCCCCAGCGTCACCGAGCTGGCCCAGCTTCACATGATCAATCGCATCTTAAGCGCGACCGACAACACCGAAACGAATACGTTCGCTCGCAAGTGGGCCAAGTATCTCGGCACCAAGGTGCCTAAGACGCGTGACGGTGTATTCCGATGCGTTGCCCAGTGGTGGAACAACCCGGACACACCAACTATTGTGCGTGCGACTAGGGCGCTGTCCCTCTTTGAGTTGATGTTGATGTGCACAGCGCCCCAGATCTTTGAAAAGGACTACTGGCTCCAGCGTCTGACCGGGTGGTCGGTGCCTTGGATACCAGCGCACAACCGACGTCTTCTTCACCCCAATATGTTGTTGGTCCTGCTTCGCTCCGAGATCGGCACACACTGCTTCAAGATTTGGGAAGCAGTCCAGTGGCAAGGGGATATACTCGAAGACCTCGAGTACCTTCGTGACTGCGGCCATTACTTCCCAGAGAACGCGGATGTGCTCCAGCTCCAGCAAGTCGACGGTCAGTCTGTGCTTGTGACTGGACCGCTCGCCTTAAGGTGCTAAGGTGGTCCCACGCGTGGACGCACCCGAGGTCTCGTGGCAAGAAGTCAGCTTGCTGACCGTTAATACCAACGGGATCAAGAAAAACGGCACCTACTAATCGAGAATTTGCTCGAGAAGCACAGCCTCTCTTGCATCCAGGAGACCAAATTCCGCGATTGCCACCATCTTGACACCTTCAAATTTAACCTTCAGGCCCGTTTCAGGCACAAGCTATTCGTCAGCGACCCTGGTGCAGTCAGTGCCACACAGACAACACACCGATCTGGCGGAGTGCTCACTGTGCTTCGCTACGACTTTCCAGGCTTCGATGCGGCCGAAGAGCTTCGCGAGCTGACTGTCCGGGACGCTATCTAGTTGTTCGATTGGTGGTCGTCAGTGCACCTGTGTACATCCACAATGTGTACTCGCCGGTGGACGACCACGAAAAAGCTGTGTTCTTCAACCATCTTCCAGTGGACCGCTTTGAGGACAATGCAACGCACATAGTCCTCGGCGATTTGAACACGCCGCTGAACCCCAGCCTCGACTCATCCCAGCCACGCTTGCTTGCTCGCCCGGGCCGCAGCGCTTGTATGAGCTGGCTGAGCCAGCTAGGTGTCGTAGATGCCTGGCGGATCCACCACCAAGACGAGCGCATATACACTGGCCCCCAGCCGAGGCAGAACCGACTTGACTATGCTATGTTGTCGGAAGACTTCTGCAACGCGTTGTACGGCGACTCTAAGTACTTTGAGCCCAAAGGTGCTGGTGACCACCTGGCGCACACAGTAACCTTGCGCTCGGTGTCTCAACTCCACGGATATGGCTACTGGCGCTTTCCGGAGTATCTTCTTGAGTACTCCGATGTTGTCGATGCCATCTGTGGTGAAGCCCGACAGGTGCTCGAGAATCTCCAGACTGCATCGAACCCAGGCAAAGTCTGGGAGCAGTGGAAGAAATTTATGCGGCGCCAGCTACAGGCCCTCCAACGTAAGCTACGCAGCCAAAACGACGTCGCCATTACAGCCGCACAAATCACGCTAGATCAAGCAGCAATGCGGTACCATAACAAGCGAGACGCAACCTCCCAAGAGGCCTTTCGAGCTGCACTAGACACATACCGCGACTGCGTGACCCGGTCTCGCTGCTACAACCAAGACTCGGCCTTTGACTTTAAAGTTCAGAAGGCCGAGACGTCTTCCACGTACTTCTTCCGTCCGATCGACCCATCACTCCGACGGGTCAGCATTGAACAAGTTCGGACTCCAGCGGCGACATCTCGCAAAACCCAGCGGACATCTCAGCATGCTTTCGGGCCCACTGGGGTTGTATCATGGGCGATGCTGCCAATCCTGCCGGACCATTACCACCCATCAATCCCAGCAGCCGACGAAAGCTGTTGAACACGATTGACAAGCGTCTAACAACCGATGAACAAGACCGTCTCAACGCCCCGATTTCCGGAGCCAATCTTGCTGACGCGCTCAAGCATATGAAGACCAACTCCGCGCCTGGCATGGACGGTCTCACAGCTGGCTTCTATCAGGTCGCGCCCGACGTTTTCGGGGAATGTCTGAGCATAGTGTTCAATTATCAGTTGGCACGAGGTGAGCTCCTCCCTTCCCAGCGCAAGTCGGCTGTGTGCATGTTGCACAAGAAAGGCTCGCGTGACGACCCCGGAAACTTTCGGCCGATCTCGCTCATTGGCGTTGACGTGAAGGCGTTATCCAAGGTCTTGACCTACCGCCTCCAGCACTGCCTTCCTGAACTTATACACACCGACCAGAAGGCGTTCGTCAAGGGTCGGTCTCTTCATCATCATGTGCGGTTCATGGCCGATCTGCAAGACCTCACGACTGCACGCGACGAAGAAGCCTACGCTTTGTTTCTCGATTTCGAGAAGGCGTACGATCGGGTCGACTGGGACTACATGTTTCAAGTGCTCGATCGCATGGGTTGCGGCGGCGCCTTCACCAACTGGGCGAGGTTGCTTTACACCGCCCCACAAGCACACCTCTTGCTCAACGGTCACATCCAGCCGCCGTTTTTCCCCACAAGAGGAGTCAAGCAAGGCGACCCACTCTCAGCGCTGCTGTTTCTTATGGCTATCGAGCCACTGGGGAACCTGCTCCGACAGCATGAAGAGCATGGTGTTTGCCTCACCGAAGACCACACCGCCACCAGCGTCTTTTTTGCTGATGACACAACGTTGCTCTCTGGCTCGGTGTCCGGCATCCAGGCACAGCTTGGCCTGGTTCAGCTGTACTGCGATGGCTCCGGAGCCAAGCTCAACTATGCCAAATGCGTGCTTATGCCTCTAAACCGACGGACAAACCCTCCTTGTTTTCCTGGTGTCAAGTTGCTCCAGCGTGGTGAGACGGTCAAGTTTCTGGGCATCCTGTTTGGTCAGGATCCTGTTGAAAACGCCATCATAGAGCTCTTGGACAGGCGATTCTACGAAGGTTTTCTCCAATGGTTTCGTCGCGCTCGCACCTTGCGAGGACGCCTGCTGGTTGCGCTAACAATGGTGCTTTCTCGGTTGTGGCACTACACTGTGCATGTGCCAATCCCGCAGCGGATCGTTAAGCAGTGGCAGTCCACGCTCAACCGCTTTGTACTTGCACGTCGCTACGAACGCAACGCCAAACACGTCCAGCTGATTCCCAAGGAGTTTCTGTATCAACCTCGCTCCGACGGTGGTCTGTCAGTACCCAGCATCGAAGCCTCACTCAAGCGTCAAAAGCTCAGCGTGCTGCTCCAGTTCATCGCTGCGTCGACCTCGTCCCAATGTAACTGGACCACACCAGGAGTCGTGCTTCTGTCGCTTGTGTTGCCCACTTGGGGTCCCCGGCGTCCTCTCGACTATCTTACGGTTAGCCCCATGCGCCACGGCGCTCTGCTGCGGTGGGATGTGTTGTCACAGTGGTGGCGCCAAGTCTGGCGTCTATGGTATATGACCAAGTGGGAAGTCACATGGCGAGACCTCGCCCCCCTCGCCCGCCTCGGCTATGTGCTGAACCAACCGATTTGGTTCCACGCCGACGCTGATTTCCAGTTTGAACTCGCCGCCCGTGTTAGCAGCTCAAAAGTACAGCGGCGTAGTCTTTGCATGGTTGCCGAACCCCAGCGCAGCTACCGCCAGCACACCGCAACAACTTTCAAACTTCGGTGTCTTGCTGACTTCTTGAACGCTGGCGGTGCATGGCCGGATGCTGACGCGTTTGCGCGCGGACACATTGACTACCGGCTCACGTCAGTCCCTGTGTACCAGCAGTACCAGTGGCTCCGACGCCTGCATCACGAAGCCACACAAGTCTTCGAGCGACTACGGGATCTATGCGCCAATACACCGCTTCCGCCTCCAGGCGTGGCCTGGGTGTGTCCCACTGCACCATACGTTGGCGTGCGCGTGGGGGAACGCGTCTGTGTTGCGCCATTAGTACCACGTTCCCAGTTGCTCCTGCTTGTGTGGAAGATCCCCACGCCCACGAAGCCACACCCAATCCAGCTGCACGATGAGCACGCCACAACAATCGACATCAAAGTTTTCGTGGAACAGTCCAAGCGTTTACGTCGGCTGCTGCTTCCTGTATACGAAGATCTGCAATTCCGACTCGCCTTCCGTCTGTTGCCAGTGCGTTCACGATTCTCTTTTCTGCGCGAGGCGCATCCTGGCATCATCTACTGCGTACGCAGCGGATGCAACGCAGTGGAAACAGACGGCACCTGTTCTTTGAGTGCGTTCTACCAGCCGAGCTATGGCCAGTTCTGTTTCGGACTGGTCAGCTTTCTTTGTCACCACACCGACATGGCTCGACATCGCCCTTGGTCGCCCACCAGCCCTTACATCCGCTTGGCACAACCATGCCGCCGTGGTGCATGATCTGTGGCAGATCACACGTTGCATCACGCTCCACTTGCTGTGGACAGTGCGCAATGACGGATTGTTCCGCCAGCGTGAGCTTTTGCCTCTGGTGCCTGCGCTCCGGGTCGTGTACACCACACTTAGTGCCCACGTGCGTGCATGCAAACGTAGGGTGTACGACGAAGACCAGCAAGCATCGCTCCATTCTGTGCTGACCCGGCTCCGATGCTCTCGCTCGATGGGTGCCTTTATGCGCACCAACGCTCCGCTGTTTGCTGTGCGTTTCCTGTAGCCGTCCCTACTTCTACCAACACTTCGCCTCAGCCGTTTCTTTTCGCCGGCGGACTCAATTCGGCTCCAAAATTGGCCAAAATTTCGGTTTACCTGTGATACTGTATATGAATTTTACAGAATATCATGTCCCGAAGTGATCGGCTTAGACGGGGGATAAGTCTGACAGGTCAGAATATTATTTTAAGAGCGTCGATTTTCGGAGGGGATAAGATCTAGAGGTGATTTTGTGATCGATTTTCGGAGGGGATAAGATATAGAGGTGATTTTGTGCCTCATAACACACATCCTCACTTTCCAATTTTCCTCCAAGTACCCAAGTCAAGCCGATCAAGCCCCAAGTAGCCAGGATGAACTCAACCGGCAACCAGCCAGGCCCTCCCGACCAAGACGACTGGATTGAGGTCAGAGACTAGACGGTCGTCGCCAGGGCCCGAAAGGGTGACGGGCGGCCTGAGCCTGACTCTCAATCCAGTTGCTGCGGTAGAGGACCCTGTGGTCGAGGCGCTGCATCAGGGCTGCGCGTCCAAAGAGTGAGCCTCCACTTCTCCACTTCAGTTTCGGAGACTAGAGGGTCGTCGCCAGGGCCCGAAAGGGCGACGGGCGGCTCGAGCCCGAATTCTGTTGTGGAGATAGTGGTTGACCGTTCTAAGCAGGCGTGTCTGCAGCGGACCGAGAGCTGGAACACCGGCTTCGCTTCCCGCAACGATGGACAAGGCTTCGAACTGTACATGGGAGGTCAATACTTTGCTAGGTAGGTCAACTATCACGTCCAAGTGGATATCCGCGAAACCAACAGAAATACTGGTCCCGGTGAAGGATTGTGAATTAAAATCAATCAGTTCTATCCAGCCGATCAAAGTGCTTGTCACACCAAACGATTAAAAGAAAGCCTCAAGTTAACCTGTAGACAGGTAGTAGATTGTATATTAGTTAAACGACGTAGGCATAGAGAAGTGGAAGTCGTATTAAGTAATACACACTACTTGAACTCGGCCAAGCTGTCATCCCTGGCTGTTAACTGATACACTGATTACAAACTTTTTCCACCCTTACTCAAGCATACCACCATAGTCATGCAAATCGCTCGTGCGACACATTAAAGTATAGCACATGACACAAAGCGTAGTACGCTAAAAAAACACTCGAAAGCGGCCGCCCAATAGCAGCTAGATGCATTGATTCTTTTTTTGGTCGGCATGTCAAGTTCGAGGATGTATATACGTACAAGTTTGAGAAAATGATACCATGCGAAGGAGATGACTTTTTAGATCACAGAGAAAACGAGCTGTCACCCCTTTCTAACGTCTTCGATGCTAACCACCATCACGATTGCAATAGCTTACTTGCATAGTCCTGGCGTTAGGCTTTCTTCTTCCAACAGACAGTCATACCGTGTGTGAAGGTGCCGTGCGCACCAATCGAACAGTATGCGCCCCACCACAAACCACCACAAGACAAGTGCATGACAAATAGATTATAAAATGAGCGGCGAATAGCTTACTCAATTGCTCTGACCAAATATACGTGAAGAAGCAGTATAAAATGGTAAGAAGAGCCCCCAGGCGGGATCGAACCACCGACCTTTCGCTTACGAAGCGAGTGCTCTACCACTGAGCTATAGGGGCGTGGCAACCGTAGGTAGCTTACACACAACTAATTATACACGCAAGTATCAAGCGCAAACAAAGAGCGGAGTGGGTCTATTAGCATCATAATGTCTCTACATTAGTTGCGGTGCGCGTAGAAATAACACTTATGCGTTACAGCAACAACAGCTGGTATGTATAGAACTAACACAAGCCTCACCTCGCTAATTAATTTAGATAACAAACGATGTCTACTGTAATTGAGCTGACATGAAAGATGACAACGAGCCGAGTCATGGCTTCAAATCCAAATGAAAGTGCAATACTTCTCGTTAATGCGTAAAGTCCTTGCACAGGGCCGCGCTAATACTATCTGTACCGCTTTTACTTGTACGGCTGATCACCAAAATAATCCTATTGAGCGATGCATAAAAAAAGCTTCAAATCGCGTGCTTGGACCTCAGATCCCAATTCACTTTCATAAAGAGCATCTCAGTTTGTCCCGAATTAAGCGCATGTCATCCGATGGGCAAACCTACTCGATGGGCAAAAAGCTTGAATGTTTGGAAGGCAAATGAAAAGGTCATTGGCTGACTGACATAAATTGTAATAATGCGACAGCTGTGAGATTCGAACTCACGCGGGTTACCCCATTAACTTAGCAGGCTAACGCCTTAACCACTCGGCCAAGCTGTCATCCCTGGCTGTTAACTGATACACTGATTACAAACTTTTTCCACCCTTACTCAAGCATACCACCATAGTCATGCAAATCGCTCGTGCGACACATTAAAGTATAGCACATGACACAAAGCGTAGTACGCTAAAAAAACACTCGAAAGCGGCCGCCCAATAGCAGCTAGATGCATTGACCTTTTTCGGTCGGCATGTCAAGTTCGAGGATGTATATACGTACAAGTTTGAGAAAATGATACCATGCGAAGGAGATGACTTTTTAGATCACAGAGAAAACGAGCTGTCACCCCTTTCTAACGTCTTCGATGCTAACCACCATCACGATTGCAATAGCTTACTTGCATAGTCCTGGCGTTAGGCTTTCTTCTTCCAACAGACAGTCATACCGTGTGTGAAGGTGCCGTGCGCACCAATCGAACAGTATGCGCCCCACCACAAACCACCACAAGACAAGTACATGACAAATAGATTATAAAATGAGCGGCGAATAGCTTACTCAATTGCTCTGACCAAATATACGTGAAGAAGCAGTATAAAATGGTAAGAAGAGCCCCCAGGCGGGATCGAACCACCGACCTTTCGCTTACGAAGCGAGTGCTCTACCACTGAGTTATAGGGGCGTGGCAACCGTAGGTAGCTTACACACAACTAATAATACACGCAAGTTTCAAGCGCAAACAAAGAGCGGAGTGGGTCTATTAGCATCATAATGTCTCTACATTAGTTGCGGTGCGCGTAAGAAATAACACTTATGCGTTACAGCAACAACAGCTGGTATGTATAGAACTAACACAAGCCTCACCTCGCTAATTAATTTAGATAACAAACGATGTCTACTGTAATTGAGCTGACATGAAAGATGACAACGAGCCGAGTCATGGCTTCAAATCCAAATGAAAGTGCAATACTTCTCGTTAATGCGTAAAGTCCTTGCACAGGGCCGCGCTAATACTATCTGTACCGCTTTTACTTGTACGGCTGATCACCAAAATAATCCTATTGAGCGATGCATAAAAAAAGCTTCAAATCGCGTGCTTGGACCTCAGATCTCAATTCACTTTCATAAAGAGCATCTCAGTTTGTCCCGAATTAAGCGCATGTCATCCGATGGGCACACCTACTCGATGGGCAAAAAGCTTGAATGTTTGGAAGGCAAATGAAAAGGTCATTGGCTGACTGACATAAATTGTAATAATGCGACAGCTGTGAGATTCGAACTCACGCGGGTTACCCCATTAACTTAGCAGGCTAACGCATTAACCACTCGGCCAAGCTGTCATCCCTGGCTGTTAACTGATACACTGATTACAAACTTTTTCCACCCTTACTCAAGCATACCACCATAGTCATGCAAATCGCTCGTGCGACACATTAAAGTATAGCACATGACACAAAGCGTAGTACGCTAAAAAAACACTCGAAAGCGGCCGCCCAATAGCAGCTAGATGCATTGACCTTTTTCGGTCGGCATGTCAAGTTCGAGGGTGTATATACGTACAAGTTTGAGAAAATGATACCATGCGAAGGAGATGACTTTTTAGATCACAGAGAAAACGAGCTGTCACCCCTTTCTAACGTCTTCGATACTAACCACCATCACGATTGCAATAGCTTACTTGCATAGTCCTGGCGTTAGGCTTTCTTCTTCCAACAGACAGTCATACCGTGTGTGAAGGTGCCGTGCGCACCAATCGAACAGTATGCGCCCCACCACAAACCACCACAAGATAAGTGCATGACAAATAGAGTATAAAATGAGCGGCGAATAGCTTACTCAATTGCTCTGACCAAATATACGTGAAGAAGCAGTATAAAATGGTAAGAAGAGCCTCCAGGCGGGATCGAACCACCGACCTTTCGCTTTCGAAGCGAGTGCTCTACCACTGAGCTATAGGGGCGTGGCAACCGGAGGTAGCTTACACACAACTAATAATACACGCAAGTATCAAGCGCAAACAAAGAGCGGAGTGGGTCTATTAGCATCATAATGTCTCTACATTAGTTGCGGTGCGCGTAAGAAATAACACTTATGCGTTACAGCAACAACAGCTGGTATGTATAGAACTAACACAAGCCTCACCTCGCTAATTAATTTAGATAACAAACGATGTCTACTGTAATTGAGCTGACATGAAAGATGACAACGAGCCGAGTCATGGCTTCAAATCCAAATGAAAGTGCAATACTTCTCGTTAATGCGTAAAGTCCTTGCACAGGGCCGCGCTAATACTATCTGTACCGCTTTTACTTGTACGGCTGATCACCAAAATAATCCTATTGAGCGATGCATAAAAAAAGCTTTAAATCGCGTGCTTGGACCTCAGATCCCAATTCACTTTCATAAAGAGCATCTCAGTTTGTCTCGAATTAAGCGCATGTCATCCGATGGGCAAACCTACTCGATGGGCAAAAAGCTTGAATGTTTGGAAGGCAAATGAAAAGGTCATTGGCTGACTGACATAAATTGTACTAATGCGACAGCTGTGAGATTCGAACTCACGCGGGTTACCCCATTAACCTAGCAGGCTAACGCCTTAACCACTCGGCCAAGCTGTCATCCCTGGCTGCTAACTGATACACTGATTACAAACTTTTTCCACCCTTACTCAAGCATACCACCATAGTCATGCAAATCGCTCGTGCGACACATTAAAGTATAGCACATGACACAAAGCGTAGTACGCTAAAAAAACACTCGAAAGCGGCCGCCCAATAGCAGCTAGATGCATTGACCTTTTTCGGTCGGCATGTCAAGTTCGAGGATGTATATACGTACAAGTTTGAGAAAATGATACCATGCGAAGGAGATGACTTTTTAGATCACAGAGAAAACGAGCTGTCACCCCTTTCTAACGTCTTCGATGCTAACCACCATCACGATTGCAATAGCTTACTTGCATAGTCCTGGCGTTAGGCTTTCTTCTTCCAACAGACAGTCATACCGTGTGTGAAGGTGCCGTGCGCACCAATCGAACAGTATGCGCCCCACCACAAACCACCACAAGATAAGTGCATGACAAATAGATTATAAAATGAGCGGCGAATAGCTTACTCAATTGCTCTGACCAAATATACGTGAAGAAGCAGTATAAAATGGTAAGAAGAGCCTCCAGGCGGGATCGAACCACCGACCTTTCGCTTTCGAAGCGAGTGCTCTACCACTGAGCTATAGGGGCGACTTCCCAATTTGCCGGCAACTACGCAAGTCAAATCATAGGAAGTACCCCCTTTCAACCACCTTTTCTACCCTTCGTTCTATCGCAATGGACAGCCCTGACATTTCTTCGCGCGCGTTTCGCAAAGAATCTTTCGAAAACGTCAAATCTGTCCCGTCTGCTGTCCCGTCTGCGTTGTTACTCACTGTAAGTAATCATCAATTGGAGAACGGACTCGATATAGAGTTGCCTCTGCCATCCAATTCAACTGACGACGCGGCTACGGTCACGCTGCCGAAACTTAATGCTTCCACCTCGGACGCGTTCGCTGGGTCAAGTGCGCCTGGTGGTACGGACAGTGAATCGATTCTCTCCCCTCAGTCAGGCGTCAAGAATGTCTCGTCCCCACCAGATGAAGACATGCGTCCGACCATGGCTAGCTTACTTGCGCAGCAAGAAACCATTCGTCGGAGCGCCGAGGACGTTGACGCTGCGCGTCGGCGTGTAGAAACGCCCAAGCCACTCGCCTGCGACATTGAAGCAATCGAACGTCAGTACGCTGCTGGCGGGGACTGGTCATTTATCGCCTCTCACATGGAGCAGGCGCGGCCATATACCCTTCCTCGTGCCAAGTACGATATGGTTATCGATACCGGACGCATGTTTGCAAAAACACCGCTCCAGAAGATTATGGCATCGCTAACGGGCAAGCATCACGGCAATGATGTACTTGAGCGCCTGTACAGCAACTTCGAGATTGGCCAAGTGTCCAAACTTCCCGGTGGCAATCTTCGAATCAAAGTTAAGTCGAAGGACGCCTGCATCGCTCTCGAACGCACAAAGATAAACATCTTAGGGGGTGTATTTATGTTTAAGGAATTCGACGTGCTAGGTGGCAAGTACTTTGTCGATATTTCTAATGTTGACTCGGACACGAAAACGGACGTAATGTTGCACCGCTTATTCTTGATGGGCTGCAAACCGGTGTACGATACCTTCCGTGAAGTGAACCTTGCAACTGGAATAACGTCAGCCACCTGGAGAGTATACTTCCTTAGCACGACATGCCCTGGTCCTCTCATTGTGAATGGATCGGTTTGTGACCAGCTCCAATTCGACAACAAACTGCACCCCGTGCACGGAAAAACGCTCCATATCCTTCCGAGCGCTTGCCGTTCGGCTATCGTTCGCATCATTTCATCGACCTGTGCACGAGCGACACCAACTTGCAACGTCCAGCCACTCCAACCGGGTCATCGCCACTGCAAACTGTCACGGCACTTGCTGTAGCAAAACAGGAGCATCAAACGAACCCAAACATAGCCATTTCGAAGTCCAAGTCGATGACCTCGCTGCAGCGTGCAGTACAAGAGTCCAGAGCGAAAAATGATAAGAAGCTTCAACAAGAAGTTCAGCATGGTCTGCCACACAACTGCAATCAGCTCGCGAGTCCTCCAAGCTGCACTGACGATATTCTGTCAGTTGCAACGTTCGAAGGGTCGAGCGGAAAGATTTCTCCGCCCCGCAGTCCCGAAAGCAGTATGAAGAGACCAACGATGTATCTTACAAACGGAGAAACCTCAGACGGATTCGCCACCGTCTGCAACAGCAAAAAACGGAGCCGCGGAGACATTGACTTCTCAAATCTTCTTACCAAAAAACAGACGCAATCACTCGATGGAATCGCGACTAAAAACTTCTTTGACGTCCTGCAGAACATGGAAGTCGATCTTGAGCTTAAAGACGTCACGGCAAGCAAGAAGTATGGCTTACGCAAGCAGATTGTACCAGTAGCCGTGGCACGTCCTATGGGAATGGCCACCGCAAAGGAGTCGGTATTTCTCATGGAAAAACACCACACAAAAATTAAAAAAGCAGCGAAGGCTACGTCGATCCAAGAGGTTACCGAGGCAATGATCAATGATGAAAATACTGCCCTGCTTGATACGTTGCCAGATCGTCTTGTGCTTGCAGACGAAAAGGTCGATGGCATGGTCAAGTTACTTGATAATGCATCAAATCCAGACCTTGTGATGAAACCGGCAGCTCAATGTCCGATGGCTTTCAACAGTGCGTTGTCCCTTAAAATGGCAGGTGACCACCGCATCATCGCTGAAATTGCGCAACTGCATGCAATCAATCGCGTATTATCAGCTACGTACCCGACAGAAGACACAACTTTTGTTACAAAGTGGAAACGTGTCATGAATATGCCACTACCATCCAACCGCCATGACATCTTCAAGGCATGTGCCAAGTGGTGGACCCACTCTGACACGATTACGGAGCTTGCGCGTGCGTCGAAGGCACTCGGTATATTTGAGCTTGCGCTCATGTCCATTGCTCCGACACTCTTTACAAATGACCACTGGATTCAATACTTTACAGGCCAGCCAGTCGAATGGATCCCAGCACACCACATGCGCTTTTTGCATCCCAACACACTGCTACGGCTGCTGCGTTCTAAGGTTGGAGAGCTTTGTATGGAGCAGTGGCGTGATGTACAATGGCAAGGTCACCTTCTAGACGATCTCGAAGTGCTCCGCCAGCTTGAAGGATACTATCCGGACGACTCATCGGTGTTAAAGATTCAATTAAATGCTGGCTCCTTGGCTACGACTGTGGCTGGAGCTGTTTCCAGTCGCTGCTAAAGTTGGGTTGAAAGAACAACACGCCTGGAACGCTCTCTCGCTTATGACCGTGAACACAAACGGCATCAAGCGAAATGGTCACCTCTTCATTGACAATCTTTTAGCCAAGCACTCGCTAACATGCGTCCAAGAAACCAAGTTTGCTGACGCGCAGCATCTTAATACGTTCAAGTTTCACCTCTGCTCAAATTTTGCCCACAAACTCTTCGTCAATGACAGTAACACGCGGCTCGATCGACCCACGCGCGGTCGCAGTAGTGGAGTACTGACACTGCTACGTTCTGATTTTCCTGGTATCGAAACGGCTGCAGAAATGGTACACCTGACTGTGCCGGGAAGGTATCTTGTTGTAAAGGTAACGGTTCAACGTGCTCCCGTCTACATTCACAATGTGTACGCGCCTGTCGATAGACACGAAAAGCAATCGTTCTTTCTAAACCTTCCAACAGATGGGTTTGAAAATGATGCAACGCACTTCGTACTCGGAGATTTAAATACGCCACTTGACCCTCAACTCGATTGCTCGAAACCTGACTTGCACTACGACCAGAGCCGCTCTTCTTGTCTTGAGTGGATTGCCAAACTAGGTGTAGTTGATGCGTGGCGTACCCACCATGACTCTAAGCGAGTGTTTACTGGTCCTCTTCCTCGAAAAAATCGATTGGACTACATTCTGATTTCGGAGCAATTCTGCGACCGCTTCTACGAAAATGCCGAATATTTCCTGCCAATGCATGCTGGCGATCATCTTGCTCATAGCGTTTCCCTTCGAAGTGGTACGCAGCTACATGGTCGTGGTTATTGGAAATTTCCGCGATACCTCCTCGAATATCCGAAGGTTGTATCAGCAATTGAAAGGGAGGCCGAGCAGGTCCTGGACCAGCTTCGCCATTCAGAAAACCCCGGAAAAATTTGGGAAAATTGGAAAAAAAGCATCAAGACTCAGCTTCAAGACGTCCAGAAAAAGCTCAGGCAACAAGACACGCGGGAGATCGAAGATGCTCGCGTCGCATTAGATCAAGCAGCCGCCCGATACCGTGCATTGTCAGGCAAAGAGAATCGAGACTTTTTTGACGATGCTTTACGAAGCTATAAGGATATAGTCACGAGAACCCGCCAACACAATCATGATGCTTCTTTTGACTTTCAAGTCAACAACTCGGAACGCTCAACATCTCATTTTTTTCGTCCCTTAGACACAAGTTTGCGACGCGTTTCGATTGAGGAGGTTATAACACCAAGTGGAATGTCTCAACGAATCCTCAAGAAATCTCTCTGCGTTTCTTGGAGCACTGGGGATCTGAGATGGGTGATGTCAAGAGTCCAATCGAATCGGCCTCTGAGCCAAATGTCGCGCAGCAACGCATACTTCTTGACTCAATTTCGAGAGTCGTCCCAGTCACGAGCTGCACAGCTTTGGAAGCCGACCTGACCACTGCTGACCTTGCAACTGCAATCCGGCATATGAGAGCGACATCCTCTCCAGGCATGGACGGTTTAACGGCTGGATTTTATCAGGTGGCACCATCAGTATTTGGCGAGTGCCTCGCGATTGTTTTCAAGGATAGACTGAGGCGCGGCGAGCTTCTAGCGTCTCAGCGTAAATCAGCGGTCGTACTGCTACATAAGAAAGGTTCACGCGCTGAGCCTGGCAATTATCGTCCAATTGCACTCGTGCCAGTCGACGTGAAGGTGCTGTCAAAAGCACTGACATATCGATTACAAAAAGTAATGCTGGACCTGATCCATCCAGACCAAAAAGGCTTCGTCAAGACCCGATCAATTCATCATCATGTACGCTTTCTTGCCGATCTGCAAGACCTTGTGACAAATCGAGACGAAGAGGCCTACGCACTTTTCCTGGACTTTCAAAAGGCATTCGACCGTGTAAATTGGTCGTATATGTTTCGGCTGCTGGCTTGCATGGGCTTCGGACCAGTTTTTATTTCATGGATTCAGCTCTTGTACACCAAACCGAAGGCACACCTGCTCATCAATGGTAATATCCAGCCAGCTTTGCACCCTACTCGAGGCGTGAAGCAAGGAGACCCCTTGTCGGCACTCCTATTTGTGCTTACAATTGAGCCTCTTGGAAATTTACTTCGCAAACATGACGAATACGGGATATGTCTGAATGCGAATTGTACGGTGACAAGTATGTTTTTCGCGGATGACTCGACGTTGCTCGCCGGGTCAATTGATCACGTTCGGGCGCAGCTTGCAATTGTAGACGTGTACTGTGCTGGCTCTGGAGCAAGACTTAATTTGTCCAAGTCGGTACTGCTGGCCCTAAATCGTAGCATGGTGTGTCCTGCACTTCCCGGGGTCCAAGTTCTTGGACGTTCCGACACCACAAAATACTTAGGCATCCCGTTCGGTCAGGCGTCAGTCAACGACATGATTACCAATTTTTTGGACGCTCGCTTCTTTGAGAGCATAAAATCATGGTACAGGCGTGCCCGCACACTTCGAGGTAGACTGCTCGTTGCACAGACGATGGTGCTATCGCGTTTGTGGCACTACACTCAGCACGCGAATATATCTCGGGTCATTGTGCGGCGTTGGCAATCGATGCTTAACCGGTTTGTTCTGAGTCGTAAGCATGATCGTGACGAAAAGCACGTGATGCTCATCCCGAGCGAATTTCTTTATCACAAGCGCACCCACGGTGGTCTTGGTATTCCACGTCTCGATGCCCAGCTCAAAAAGCAACGTCTTGCGCTGTTATTGCAGTTTATCGGAGCTGTAATTGGTGATGATGAGCAGAACTGGACGGCGGCGAGCATTGAGCTG
The DNA here is from genome assembly GCA_001695595.3 of Plasmopara viticola. Classification (NCBI taxonomy): domain Eukaryota; phylum Oomycota; class Peronosporomycetes; order Peronosporales; family Peronosporaceae; genus Plasmopara; species Plasmopara viticola. The sequence goes on along the minus strand of MBPM02000166.1, from coordinate 19,967 downwards.
CTGACGTCTGGATTACCTTGCTATGGCGGATGCCACGCACTCGACTTTCTTACAATCTCACCGCTTCGTCACGGCAAGCTTATCTCACTTGGCCGAACTGCAATGTGGTGGAGAGAGACGTGGGTGTGTTGGTACAAGACACGATGGAATGTCACGTGGCATGACTTGAGTTTGCACGAACGCGCCATGTATGGCCTACATCAGCCAATTTGGTTCCATGCTGATGCTGATCTTCACTATGAGAAGCGAACACGGTCCGATACGGTGGTGGTGCATCGACGTTGTCTAGGTATGGTCGCCGAACCACAACGAAGCTTTCGTCTCCATATCTCATGTAGCTTCAAATTACGGTCACTCGCTGACTTCAGGTGTGAAGGTGCAGCGTGGCCAGCTGCAACCACCTTCGTACAGCGACATATCGACTACACGCTTGTCTCAGTGCGACCGTACACACAGATGAAGTGGCTGCGCTCGCTGTACACGGAAGCGACGCAAATTGTTGACCGCCTTGGAGCACGACAACTTGTACGGGACTCGTCAAGCATAGACGCACACGGATGTCTGCTTCCACGAGTTGGCTACAGAAATAAAGCGAAGATATTCTTGATCCCGAAGATTCCACGGTCAGCGATCCTGAAAATTGTCTGGGCGCCTGACCCTCCAAAAAAGCCGCACCCGATGAAAATTTACTCAGAGCGTGTCGACGACCAACAGATTAAAGCATTCGCGGAGTATCGAAAGCGGCTGCGCCACATCCTGCTTCCGGTCTTCGAAGACTTGCAATTTCGTCTTGCGTTTCGCTTGCTACCCGTGCGATCGCGCTTCTGGTTCTTGGAGACGTCACATCCAGGCATCCGTAAATGCGTGCGCGCAGGATGCAAAGCGATAGAGACTGAGAAGCATTTATTTTTCGACTGCACGCTGGCGTCAAGGCTCTGGTGTCAGATCTTGCAGCTTGTCTCACCATTCTTTGTCTCTCGACCGTCGTGGCTTGATATTGCTCTCGCGAACAAGGTGCACGTACGCGACGACTGGGTTCAATGTTCTGGTGTGGTACGAGATGTATGGCATGTGCTTCGAGCTGTGGTACTTCACACGATCTGGACGAACCGCAATCGATGCTTGTTCGACGGACGGCAACCGATACCGGTAGCTCCAGCACTCTCAGTCATATTGTCGACTTTCTGTGCGCACATTCGCTTTTTCCAGCGACACCTGTACGACCGGCAGCTGAGACAAGATCTTAAACAAGTGATTGACTCGCTGAAGACCCATTCCTGTTTCACAGCTTCACTTGTCAGCACCCGGGCATCACCCATAACCTGCAAGGCAGCACCATCAAGACCTGTGCGCACATGAACAAATAAACAACGTCTAGAAAAGAACACGGTTAATGTCGGCAAATACTGAGTTCATTCCAATCGTTTAAAAAACCGCCGTCCGAAGATGTGGGTGCTATCTGGTCGGGCAGCCTGCCGGGCGCCCTTACGGGTAAAGCCTCATCACTTGAAGAACGTCCGAATTTTCTGGGGTCCGCTGCCGCAAGTCTCGCACTTGATGTAGCCATACAGTGCACCTGGAGGGTAACTGGATACGAGCCAGCCGCGTAAAAGACCGGAGTAGGGGGCGCCTGTAACAAAGCAGTGAGAAAGCGGCTTCGTAAGTCAAGAGCTTTGTCTTCTGTGAACCCTGGGGGGCCAAGGGTACCTTGATGAAGTCTGAGAGCTGAATCCCAGTGGTTTTGGTGACCCGAAGAGGCCTAAAAGGCCAATTTACCTGTGGGGCCATACCGGTCACTTTTTTTTATCTTTACTGTGAGGCCTGGAGAATCAAGAATTTTTTCACTCCTCACGACGAATAAGAAGCGAGGGATTTTTATCTTATAAAGTATAACGATCCCAAAAATGGGTCGGCCCACGGATTGGGCTGCGGATTCCCCATCGCGAAACGACGCGACAGTGTGCTGAAAGACCGGACTTCCGTTTAGGCACCTGAAGGCTTGATACGCGTGAGCATTTGGCATGCAATGGGCGCTGTATGTGCTGCCTAAGTGCCAAAAGTTGCGGCTGTTGATCGACCGCACTTATCGAGCAACGTTGCCACGCACAAAGGGTCTAAATGGCCTTTTTCGCCCGAAGTTGAAGTCGAAACGGGGGCAAAAGTGTAGAACCGAAACCCTCCCAGGCCAGTGATTGGATGAAATCCAAAACAATACGTGGCAAACATAAAATATGTAATTTCCTTTTTTTGAGGAAATTACATAATTTTTTGTATATTCCTATTTTGGAGGAAATGCATAATTATATATAGTACACTAGAGTAGTAGAACAGATACTACGCCAGGCAAGTTGGGCAGACATTCGCCTATATTACATAATATAGACGACCTTCAACTGAGCTATAGGGGCGTGGCAACCGGAGGTAGCTTACACACAACTAATAATACACGCAAGTATCAAGCGCAAACAAAGAGCGGAGTGGGTCTATTAGCATCATAATGTCTCTACATTAGTTGCGGTGCGCGTAAGAAATAACACTTATGCGTTACAGCAACAACAGCTGGTATGTATAGAACTAACACAAGCCTCACCTCGCTAATTAATTTAGATAACAAACGATGTCTACTGTAATTGAGCTGACATGAAAGATGACAACGAGCCGAGTCATGGCTTCAAATCCAAATGAAAGTGCAATACTTCTCGTTAATGCGTAAAGTCCTTGCACAGGGCCGCGCTAATACTATCTGTACCGCTTTTACTTGTACGGCTGATCACAAAATAATCCTATTGAGCGATGCATAAAAAAAGCTTCAAATCGCGTGCTTGGGCCTCAGATCCCAATTCACTTTCATAAAGAGCATCTCAGTTTGTCCCGAATTAAGCGCATGTCATCCGATGGGCAAACCTACTCGATGGGCAAAAAGCTTGAATGTTTGGAAGGCAAATGAAAAGGTCATTGGCTGACTGACATAAATTGTAATAATGCGACAGCTGTGAGATTCGAACTCACGCGGGTTACCCCATTAACTTAGCAGGCTAACGCCTTAACCACTCGGCCAAGCTGTCATCCCTGGCTGTTAACTGATACACTGATTACAAACTTTTTCCACCCTTACTCAAGCATACCACCATAGTCATGCAAATCGCTCGTGCGACACATTAAAGTATAGCACATGACACAAAGCGTAGTACGCTAAAAAAAACTCGAAAGCGGCCGCCCAATAGCAGCTAGATGCATTGACCTTTTTCGGTCGGCATGTCAAGTTCGAGGGTGTATATACGTACAAGTTTGAGAAAATGATACCATGCGAAGGAGATGACTTTTTAGATCACAGAGAAAACGAGCTGTCACCCCTTTCTAACGTCTTCGATGCTAACCACAATCACGATTGCAATAGCTTACTTGCATAGTCCTGGCGTTAGGCTTTCTTCTTCCAACAGACAGTCATACCGTGTGTGAAGGTGCCGTGCGCACCAATCGAACAGTATGCGCCCCACCACAAACCACCAAAAGACAAGTGCATGACAAATAGATTATAAAATGAGCGGCGAATAGCTTACTTAATTGCTCTGACCAAATATACGTGAAGAAGCAGTATAAAATGGTAAGAAGAGCCCCCAGGCGGGATCGAACCACCGACCTTTCGCTTACGAAGCGAGTGCTCTACCACTGAGCTATAGGGGCGAGACCCGGCGGCGTGGGTTAGTGGATTATGCTTCTGGTCTTCACGGTGTGTGGTGCGGGTTCGAGCCCCACACCGGACAAACTTCGTAATCAACCAGACTTGGGGAGAGGACGGCCCCAAGCGAAATATTTCCGACCCCGATCAAGAAAAAGACAATAACAAGACGAGAAAGAATCTTCAGACTAAAAATGTAAATGTAGAAATCCTAGCCAAGCAGAGAAGGTATAGGTTGTGTTAAGATTGAATACATGACAACTTTCAACTGAGCTATAGGGGCGTGGCAACCGTAGGTAGCTTACACACAACTAATAATACGCGCAAGTATCAAGCGCAAACAAAGAGCGGAGTGGGTCTATTAGCATCATAATGTCTCTACATTAGTTGCGGTGCGCGTAAGAAATAACAATTATGCGTTACAGCAACAACAGCTGGTATGTATAGAACTAACACAAGCCTCACCTCGCTAATTAATTTAGATAACAAACGATGTCTACTGTAATTGAGCTGACATGAAAGATGACAACGAGCCGAGTCATGGCTTCAAATCCAAATGAAAGTGCAATACTTCTCGTTAATGCGTAAAGTCCTTGCACAGGGCCGCGCTAATACTATCTGTACCGCTTTTACTTGTACGGCTGATCACCAAAATAATCCTATTGAGCGATGCATAAAAAAAGCTTCAAATCGCGTGCTTGGACCTCAGATCCCAATTCACTTTCATAAAGAGCATCTCAGTTTGTCTCGAATTAAGCGCATGTCATCCGATGGGCAAACCTACTCGATGGGCAAAAAGCTTGAATGTTTGGAAGGCAAATGAAAAGGTCATTGGCTGACTGACATAAATTGTAATAATGCGACAGCTGTGAGATTCGAACTCACGCGGGTTACCCCATTAACTTAGCAGGCTAACGCCTTAACCACTCGGCCAAGCTGTCATCCCTGGCTGTTAACTGATACACAGATTACAAACTTTTTCCACTCTTACTCAAGCATACCACCATAGTCATGCAAATCGCTCGTGCGACACATTAAAGTATAGCACATGACACAAAGCGTAGTACGCTAAAAAAAACTCGAAAGCGGCCGCCCAATAGCAGCTAGATGCATTGACCTTTTTCGGTCGGCATGTCAAGTTCGAGGGTGTATATACGTACAAGTTTGAGAAAATGATACCATGCGAAGGAGATGACTTTTTAGATCACAGAGAAAACGAGCTGTCACCCCTTTCTAACGTCTTCGATGCTAACCACAATCACGATTGCAAAAGCTTACTTGCATAGTCCTGGCGTTAGGCTTTCTTCTTCCAACAGACAGTCATACCGTGTGTGAAGGTGCCGTGCGCACCAATCGAACAGTATGCGCCCCACCACAAACCACCAAAAGACAAGTGCATGACAAATAGATTATAAAATGAGCGGCGAATAGCTTACTCAATTGCTCTGACCAAATATACGTGAAGAAGCAGTATAAAATGGTAAGAAGAGCCCCCAGGCGGGATCGAACCACCGACCTTTCGCTTACGAAGCGAGTGCTCTACCACTGAGCTATAGGGGCGAGACCCGGCGGCGTGGGTTAGTGGATTATGCTTCTGGTCTTCACGGTGTGTGGTGCGGGTTCGAGCCCCACACCGGACAAACTTCGTAATCAACCAGACTTGGGGAGAGGACGGCCCCAAGCGAAATATTTCCGACCCCGATCAAGAAAAAGACAATAACAAGACGAGAAAGAATCTTCAGACTAAAAATGTAAATGTAGAAATCCTAGCCAAGCCGAGAAGGTATAGGTTGTGTTAAGATTAAATACATGACAACTTTCAACTGAGCTATAGGGGCGTGGCAACCGTAGGTAGCTTACACACAACTAACAATACGCGCAAGTATCAAGCGCAAACAAAGAGCGGAGTGGGTCTATTAGCATCATAATGTCTCTACATTAGTTGCGGTGCGCGTAAGAAATAACACTTATGCGTTACAGCAACAACAGCTGGTATGTATAGAACTAACACAAGCCTCACCTCGCTAATTAATTTAGATAACAAACGATGTCTACTGTAATTGAGCTGACATGAAAGATGACAACGAGCCGAGTCATGGCTTCCAATCCAAATGAAAGTGCAATACTTCTCGTTAATGCGTAAAGTCCTTGCACAGGGCCGCGCTAATACTATCTGTACCGCTTTAACTTGTACGGCTGATCACCAAAATAATCCTATTGAGCGATGCATAAAAAAAGCTTCAAATCGCGTGCTTGGACCTCAGATCCCAATTTACTTTCATAAAGAGCATCTCGGTTTGTCCCAAATTAAGCGCATGCCATCCGATGGGCAAACCTACTCGATGGGCAAAAAGCTTGAATGTTTGGAAGGCAAATGAAAAGGTCATTGGCTGACTGACATAAATTGTAATAATGCGACAGCTGTGAGATTCGAACTCACGCGGGTTACCCCATTAACTTAGCAGGCTAACGCCTTAACCACTCGGCCAAGCTGTCATCCCTGGCTGTTAACTGATACACTGATTACAAACTTTTTCCACCCTTACTCAAGCATACCACCATAGTCATGCAAATCGCTCGTGCGACACATTAAAGTACAGCACATGACACAAAGCGAAGTACGCTAAAAAAACACTCGAAAGCGGCTGCCCAATAGCAGCTAGATGCATTGACCTTTTTCGGTCGGCATGTCAAGTTCGAGGATGTATATACGTACAAGTTTGAGAAAATGATACCATGCGAAGGAGATGACTTTTTAGATCACAGAGAAAACGAGCTGTCATCCCTTTCTAACGTCTTCGATGCTAACCACCATCACGATTGCAATAGCTTACTTGCATAGTCCTGGCGTTAGGCTTTCTTCTTCCAACAGACAGTCATACCGTGTGTGAAGGTGCCGTGCGCACCAATCGAACAGTATGCGCCCCACCACAAACCACCACAAGACAAGTGCATGACAAATAGATTATAAAATGAGCGGCGAATAGCTTACTCAATTGCTCTGACCAAATATACGTGAAGAAGCAGTATAAAATGGTAAGAAGAGCCCCCAGTCGGGATCGAACCACCGACCTTTCGCTTACGAAGCGAGTGCTCTACCACTGAGCTATAGGGGCGTGGCAACCGTAGGTAGCTTACACACAACTAATAATACACGCAAGTATCAAGCGCAAACAAAGAGCGGAGTGGGTCTATTAGCATCATAATGTCTCTACATTAGTTGCGGTGCGCGTAAGAAATAACACTTATGCGTTACAGCAACAACAGCTGGTATGTATAGAACTAACACAAGCCTCACCTCGCTAATTAATTTAGATAACAAACGATGGCTACTGTAATTGAGCTGACATGAAAGATGACAACGAGCCGAGTCATGGCTTCAAATCCAAATGAAAGTGCAATACTTCTCGTTAATGCGTAAAGTCCTTGCACAGGGCCGCGCTAATACTATCTGTACCGCTTTTACTTGTACGGCTGATCACCAAAATAATCCTATTGAGCGATGCATAAAAAAAGCTTCAAATCGCGTGCTTGGACCTCAGATCCCAATTCACTTTCATAAAGAGCATCTCAGTTTGTCCCGAATTAAGCGCATGTCATCCGACGGGCAAACCTACTCGATGGGCAAAAAGCTTGAATGTTTGGAAGGCAAATGAAAAGGTCATTGGCTGACTGACATAAATTGTAATAATGCGACAGCTGTGAGATTCGAACTCACGCGGGTGAGCTAATTCGAACTCACGCGGGTTACCCCATTAACTTAGCAGGCTAACGCCTTAACCACTCGGCCAAGCTGTCATCCCTGGCTGTTAACTGATACACTGATTACAAACTTTTTCCACCCTTACTCAAGCATACCACCATAGTCATGCAAATCGCTCGTGCGACACATTAAAGTATAGCACATGACACAAAGCGTAGTACGCTAAAAAAAACTCGAAAGCGGCCGCCCAATAGCAGCTAGATGCATTGACCTTTTTCGGTCGGCATGTCAACTTCGAGGGTGTATATACGTACAAGTTTGAGAAAATGATACCATGCGAAGGAGATGACTTTTTAGATCACAGAGAAAACGAGCTGTCACCCCTTTCTAACGTCTTCGATGCTAACCACAATCACGATTGCAATAGCTTACTTGCATAGTCCTGGCGTTAGGCTTTCTTCTTCCAACAGACAGTCATACCGTGTGTGAAGGTGCCGTGCGCACCAATCGAACAGTATGCGCCCCACCACAAACCACCAAAAGACAAGTGCATGACAAATAGATTATAAAATGAGCGGCGAATAGCTTACTCAATTGCTCTGACCAAATATACGTGAAGAAGCAGTATAAAATGGTAAGAAGAGCCCCCAGGCGGGATCGAACCACCGACCTTTCGCTTACGAAGCGAGTGCTCTACCACTGAGCTATAGGGGCGAGACCCGGCGGCGTGGGTTAGTGGATTATGCTTCTGGTCTTCACGGTGTGTGGTGCGGGTTCGAGCCCCACACCGGACAAACTTCGTAATCAACCAGACTTGGGGAGAGGACGGCCCCAAGCGAAATATTTCCGACCCCGATCAAGAAAAAGACAATAACAAGACGAAAAAAAATCTTCAGACTAAAAATGTAAATGTAGAAATCCTAGCCAAGCCGAGAAGGTATAGGTTGTGTTAAGATTAAATACATGACAACTTTCAACTGAGCTATAGGGGCGTGGCAACCGTAGGTAGCTTACACACAACTAATAATACACGCAAGTATCAAGCGCAAACAAAGAGCGGAGTGGGTCTATTAGCATCATAATGTCTCTACATTAGTTGCGGTGCGCGTAAGAAATAACACTTATGCGTTACAGCAACAACAGCTGGTATGTATAGAACTAACACAAGCCTCACCTCGCTAATTAATTTAGATAACAAACGATGTCTACTGTAATTGAGCTGACATGAAAGATGACAACGAGCCGAGTCATGGCTTCAAATCCAAATGAAAGTGCAATACTTCTCGTTAATGCGTAAAGTCCTTGCACAGGGCCGCGCTAATACTATCTGTACCGCTTTAACTTGTACGGCTGATCACCAAAATAATCCTATTGAGCGATGCATAAAAAAAGCTTCAAATCGCGTGCTTGGACCTCAGATCCCAATTTACTTTCATAAAGAGCATCTCGGTTTGTCCCAAATTAAGCGCATGCCATCCGATGGGCAAACCTACTCGATGGGCAAAAAGCTTGAATGTTTGGAAGGCAAATGAAAAGGTCAGTGGCTGACTGACATAAATTGTAATAATGCGACAGCTGTGAGATTCGAACTCACGCGGGTTACCCCATTAACTTAGCAGGCTAACGCCTTAACCACTCGGCCAAGCTGTCATCCCTGGCTGTTAACTGATACACCGATTACAAACTTTTTCCACCCTTACTCAAGCATACCACCATAGTCATGCAAATCGCTCGTGCGACACATTAAAGTACAGCACATGACACAAAGCGTAGTACGCTAAAAAAACACTCGAAAGCGGCCGCCCAATAGCAGCTAGATGCATTGACCTTTTTCGGTCGGCATGTCAAGTTCGAGGATGTATATACGTACAAGTTTGAGAAAATGATACCATGCGAAGGAGATGACTTTTTAGATCACAGAGAAAACGAGCTGTCACCCCTTTCTAACGTCTTCGATGCTAACCACCATCACGATTGCAATAGCTTACTTGCATAGTCCTGGCGTTAGGCTTTCTTCTTCCAACAGACAGTCATACCGTGTGTGAAGGTGCCGTGCGCACCAATCGAACAGTATGCGCCCCACCACAAACCACCACAAGACAAGTGCATGACAAATAGATTATAAAATGAGCGGCGAATAGCTTACTCAATTGCTCTGACCAAATATACGTGAAGAAGCAGTATAAAATGGTAAGAAGAGCCCCCAGGCGGGATCGAACCACCGACCTTTCGCTTACGAAGCGAGTGCTCTACCACTGAGCTATAGGGGCGTGGCAACCGTAGGTAGCTTACACACAACTAATAATACACGCAAGTATCAAGCGCAAACAAAGAGCGGAGTGGGTCTATTAGCATCATAATGTCTCTACATTAGTTGCGGTGCGCGTAAGAAATAACACTTATGCGTTACAGCAACAACAGCTGGTATGTATAGAACTAACACAAGCCTCACCTCGCTAATTAATTTAGATAACAAACGATGGCTACTGTAATTGAGCTGACATGAAAGATGACAACGAGCCGAGTCATGGCTTCAAATCCAAATGAAAGTGCAATACTTCTCGTTAATGCGTAAAGTCCTTGCACAGGGCCGCGCTAATACTATCTGTACCGCTTTAACTTGTACGGCTGATCACCAAAATAATCCTATTGAGCGATGCATAAAAAAAGCTTTAAATCGCGTGCTTGGACCTCAGATCCCAATTTACTTTCATAAAGAGCATTTCGGTTTGTCCCAAATTAAGCGCATGTCATCCGATGGGCAAACCTACTCGATGGGCAAAAAGCTTGAATGTTTGGAAGGCAAATGAAAAGGTCATTGGCTGACTGACATAAATTGTAATAATGCGACAGCTGTGAGATTCGAACTCACGCGGGTTACCCCATTAACTTAGCAGGCTAACGCCTTAACCACTCGGCCAAGCTGTCATCCCTGGCTGTTAACTGATACACAGATTACAAACTTTTTCCACCCTTACTCAAGCATACCACCATAGTCATGCAAATCGCTCGTGCGACACATTAAAGTATAGCACATGACACAAAGCGTAGTACGCTAAAAAAAACTCGAAAGCGGCCGCCCAATAGCAGCTAGATGCATTGACCTTTTTCGGTCGGCATGTCAAGTTCGAGGGTGTATATACGTACAAGTTTGAGAAAATGATACCATGCGAAGGAGATGACTTTTTAGATCACAGAGAAAACGAGCTGTCACCCCTTTCTAACGTCTTCGATGCTAACCACCATCACGATTGCAATAGCTTACTTGCATAGTCCTGGCGTTAGGCTTTCTTCTTCCAACAGACAGTCATACCGTGTGTGAAGGTGCCGTGCGCACCAATCGAACAGTATGCGCCCCACCACAAACCACCACAAGACAAGTGCATGACAAATAGATTATAAAATGAGCGGCGAATAGCTTACTCAATTGCTCTGACCAAATATACGTGAAGAAGCAGTATAAAATGGTAAGAAGAGCCCCCAGGCGGGATCGAACCACCGACCTTTCGCTTACGAAGCGAGTGCTCTACCACTGAGCTATAGGGGCGTGGCAACCGTAGGTAGCTTACACACAACTAATAATACACGCAAGTATCAAGCGCAAACAAAGAGCGGAGTGGGTCTATTAGCATCATAATGTCTCTACATTAGTTGCGGTGCGCGTAAGAAATAACACTTATGCGTTACAGCAACAACAGCTGGTATGTATAGAACTAACACAAGCCTCACCTCGCTAATTAATTTAGATAACAAACGATGCTACTGTAATTGAGCTGACATGAAAGATGACAACGAGCCGAGTCATGGCTTCAAATCCAAATGAAAGTGCAATACTTCTCGTTAATGCGTAAAGTCCTTGCACAGGGCCGCGCTAAAACTATCTGTACCGCTTTAACTTGTACGGCTGATCACCAAAATAATCCTATTGAGCGATGCATAAAAAAAGCTTCAAATCGCGTGCTTGGACCTCAGATCCCAATTTACTTTCATAAAGAGCATCTCGGTTTGTCCCGAATTAAGCGCATGTCATCCGATGGGCAAACCTACTCGATGGGCAAAAAGCTTGAATGTTTGGAAGGCAAATGAAAAGGTCATTGGCTGACTGACATAAATTGTAATAATGCGACAGCTGTGAGATTCGAACTCACGCGGGTTACCCCATTAACTTAGCAGGCTAACGCCTTAACCACTCGGCCAAGCTGTCATCCCTGACTGTTAACTGATACACTGATTACAAACTTTTTCCACCCTTACTCAAGCAAACCACCATAGTCATGCAAATCGCTCGTGCGACACATTAAAGTATAGCACATGACACAAAGCGTAGTACGCTAAAAAAAACACTCGAAAGCGGCCGCCCAATAGCAGCTAGATGCATTGACCTTTTTCGGTCGGCATGTCAAGTTCGAGGGTGTATATACGTACAAGTTTGAGAAAATGATACCATGCGAAGGAGATGACTTTTTAGATCACAGAGAAAACGAGCTGTCACCCCTTTCTAACGTCTTCGATACTAACCACAATCACGATTGCAATAGCTTACTTGCATAGTCCTGGCGTTAGGCTTTCTTCTTCCAACAGACAGTCATACCGTGTGTGAAGGTGCCGTGCGCACCAATCGAACAGTATGCGCCCCACCACAAACCACCACAAGACAAGTGCATGACAAATAGATTATAAAATGAGCGGCGAATAGCTTACTCAATTGCTCTGACCAAATATACGTGAAGAAGCAGTATAAAATGGTAAGAAGAGCCCCCAGGCGGGATCGAACCACCGACCTTTCGCTTACGAAGCGAGTGCTCTACCACTGAGCTATAGGGGCGAGACCCGGTGGCGTGGGTTAGTGGATTATGCTTCCGGTCCTCACGGTGTGTGGTGCGGGTTCGAGCCCCACACCGGACAAACTTCGTAATCAACCAGACTTGGGGAGAGGACGGCTCCAAGCGAAATATTTCCGACCCCGATCAAGAATAAGACAATAACAAGACGAAAAAGAATCTTCAGACTAAAAATGTAAATGTAGAAATCCTAGCCAAGCCGAGAAGGTATAGGTTGTGTTAAGATTAAATACATGACAACTTTCAACTGAGCTATAGGGGCGTGGCAACCGTAGGTAGCTTACACACAACTAATAATACACGCAAGTATCAAGCGCAAACAAAGAGCGGGGTGATTCTATTAGCATCATAATGTCTCTACATTAGTTGCGGTGCGCGTAAGAAATAACACTTATGCGTTACAGCAACAACAGCTGGTATGTATAGAACTAACACAAGCCTCACCTCGCCAATTAATTTAGATAACAAACGATGTCTACTGTAATTGAGCTGACATGAAAGATGACAACGAGCCGAGTCATGGCTTCAAATCCAAATGAAAGTGCAATACTTCTCGTTAATGCGTAAAGTCCTTGCACAGGGCCGCGCTAATACTATCTGTACCGCTTTAACTTGTACGGCTGATCACCAAAATAATCCTATTGAGCGATGCATAAAAAAAGCTTCAAATCGCGTGCTTGGACCTCAGATCCCAATTCACTTTCATAAAGAGCATCTCGGTTTGTCCCGAATTAAGCGCATGTCATCCGATGGGCAAACCTACTCGATGGGCAAAAAGCTTGAATGTTTGGAAGGCAAATGAAAAGGTCAGTGGCTGACTGACATAAATTGTAATAATGCGACAGCTGTGAGATTCGAACTCACGCGGGTTACCCCATTAACTTAGCAGGCTAACGCCTTAACCACTCGGCCAAGCTGTCATCCCTGGCTGTTAACTGATACACTGATTACAAACTTTTTCCACCCTTACTCAAGCATACCACCATAGTCATGCAAATCGCTCGTGCGACACATTAAAGTACAGCACATGACACAAAGCGAAGTACGCTAAAAAAACACTCGAAAGCGGCTGCCCAATAGCAGCTAGATGCATTGACCTTTTTCGGTCGGCATGTCAAGTTCGAGGATGTATATACGTACAAGTTTGAGAAAATGATACCATGCGAAGGAGATGACTTTTTAGATCACAGAGAAAACGAGCTGTCATCCCTTTCTAACGTCTTCGATGCTAACCACATCACGATTGCAATAGCTTACTTGCATAGTCCTGGCGTTAGGCTTTCTTCTTCCAACAGACAGTCATACCGTGTGTGAAGGTGCCGTGCGCACCAATCGAACAGTATGCGCCCCACCACAAACCACCACAAGACAAGTGCATGACAAATAGATTATAAAATGAGCGGCGAATAGCTTACTCAATTGCTCTGACCAAATATACGTGAAGAAGCAGTATAAAATGGTAAGAAGAGCCCCCAGGCGGGATCGAACCACCGACCTTTCGCTTACGAAGCGAGTGCTCTACCACTGAGCTATAGGGGCGAGACCCGGTGGCGTGGGTTAGTGGATTATGCTTCCGGTCCTCACGGTGTGTGGTGCGGGTTCGAGCCCCACACCGGACAAACTTCGTAATCAACCAGACTTGGGGAGAGGACGGCTCCAAGCGAAATATTTCCGACCCCGATCAAGAATAAGACAATAACAAGACGAAAAAGAATCTTCAGACTAAAAATGTAAATGTAGAAATCCTAGCCAAGCCGAGAAGGTATAGGTTGTGTTAAGATTAAATACATGACAACTTTCAACTGAGCTATAGGGGCGTGGCAACCGTAGGTAGCTTACACACAACTAATAATACACGCAAGTATCAAGCGCAAACAAAGAGCGGGGTGATTCTATTAGCATCATAATGTCTCTACATTAGTTGCGGTGCGCGTAAGAAATAACACTTATGCGTTACAGCAACAACAGCTGGTATGTATAGAACTAACACAAGCCTCACCTCGCAATTAATTTAGATAACAAACGATGTCTACTGTAATTGAGCTGACATGAAAGATGACAACGAGCCGAGTCATGGCTTCAAATCCAAATGAAAGTGCAATACTTCTCGTTAATGCGTAAAGTCCTTGCACAGGGCCGCGCTAATACTATCTGTACCGCTTTAACTTGTACGGCTGATCACCAAAATAATCCTATTGAGCGATGCATAAAAAAAGCTTCAAATCGCGTGCTTGGACCTCAGATCCCAATTCACTTTCATAAAGAGCATCTCGGTTTGTCCCGAATTAAGCGCATGTCATCCGATGGGCAAACCTACTCGATGGGCAAAAAGCTTGAATGTTTGGAAGGCAAATGAAAAGGTCAGTGGCTGACTGACATAAATTGTAATAATGCGACAGCTGTGAGATTCGAACTCACGCGGGTTACCCCATTAACTTAGCAGGCTTACGCCTTAACTACTCGGCCAAGCTGTCATCCCTGGCTGTTAACTGATACACTGATTACAAACTTTTTCCACCCTTACTCAAGCAAACCACCATAGTCATGCAAAGCGCTCGTGCGACACATTAAAGTATAGCACATGACACAAAGCGTAGTACGCTAAAAAAACACTCGAAAGCGGCCGCCCAATAGCAGCTAGATGCATTGACCTTTTTCGGTCGGCATGTCAAGTTCGAGGTGTATATACGTACAAGTTTGAGAAAATGATACCATGCGAAGGAGATGACTTTTTAGATCACAGAGAAAACGAGCTGTCACCCCTTTCTAACGTCTTCGATGCTAACCACAATCACGATTGCAATAGCTTACTTGCATAGTCCTGGCGTTAGGCTTTCTTCTTCCAACAGACAGTCATACCGTGTGTGAAGGTGCCGTGCGCACCAATCGAACAGTATGCGCCCCACCACAAACCACCAAAAGACAAGTGCATGACAAATAGATTATAAAATGAGCGGCGAATAGCTTACTTAATTGCTCTGACCAAATATACGTGAAGAAGCAGTATAAAATGGTAAGAAGAGCCCCCAGGCGGGATCGAACCCCGACCTTTCGCTTACGAAGCGAGTGCTCTACCACTGAGCTATAGGGGCGTGGCAACCGTAGGTAGCTTACACACAACTAATAATACACGCAAGTATCAAGCGCAAACAAAGAGCGGAGTGGGTCTATTAGCATCATAATGTCTCTACATTAGTTGCGGTGCGCGTAAGAAATAACACTTATGCGTTACAGCAACAACAGCTGGTATGTATAGAACTAACACAAGCCTCACCTCGCTAATTAATTTAGATAACAAACGATGGCTACTGTAATTGAGCTGACATGAAAGATGACAACGAGCCGAGTCATGGCTTCAAATCCAAATGAAAGTGCAATACTTCTCGTTAATGCGTAAAGTCCTTGCACAGGGCCGCGCTAAACTATCTGTACCGCTTTAACTTGTACGGCTGATCACCAAAATAATCCTATTGAGCGATGCATAAAAAAAGCTTCAAATCGCGTGCTTGGACCTCAGATCCCAATTACTTTCATAAAGAGCATCTCGGTTTGTCCCGAATTAAGCGCATGTCATCCGATGGGCAAACCTACTCGATGGGCAAAAAGCTTGAATGTTTGGAAGGCAAATGAAAAGGTCATTGGCTGACTGACATAAATTGTAATAATGCGACAGCTGTGAGATTCGAACTCACGCGGGTTACCCCATTAACTTAGCAGGCTAACGCCTTAACCACTCGGCCAAGCTGTCATCCCTGGCTGTTAACTGATACACTGATTACAAACTTTTTCCACCCTTACTCAAGCAACCACCATAGTCATGCAAATCGCTCGTGCGACACATTAAAGTATAGCACATGACACAAAGCGTAGTACGCTAAAAAAACACTCGAAAGCGGCCGCCCAATAGCAGCTAGATGCATTGACCTTTTTCGGTCGGCATGTCAAGTTCGAGGATGTATATACGTACAAGTTTGAGAAAATGATACCATGCGAAGGAGATGACTTTTTAGATCACAGAGAAAACGAGCTGTCACCCCTTTCTAACGTCTTCGATGCTAACCACAATCACGATTGCAATAGCTTACTTGCATAGTCCTGGCGTTAGGCTTTCTTCTTCCAACAGACAGTCATACCGTGTGTGAAGGTGCCGTGCGCACCAATCGAACAGTATGCGCCCCACCACAAACCACCACAAGACAAGTGCATGACAAATAGATTATAAAATGAGCGGCGAATAGCTTACTCAATTGCTCTGACCAAATATACGTGAAGAAGCAGTATAAAATGGTAAGAAGAGCCCCCAGGCGGGATCGAACCACCGACCTTTCGCTTACGAAGCGAGTGCTCTACCACTGAGCTATAGGGGCGGATCCGGTGGCGTGGGTTAGTGGATTATGCTTCTGGTCCTCACGGTGTGTGTTGCGGGTTCGAGCCCCACACCGGACAAACTTCGTAATCAACCAGACTTGGGGAGAGGACGGCCCCAAGCGAAATATTTCCGACCCCGATCAAGAATAAGACAATAACAAGACGAAAAAGAATCTTCAGACTAAAAATGTAAATGTAGAAATCCTAGCCAAGCCGAGAAGGTATAGGTTGTGTTAAGATTAAATACATGACAACTTTCAACTGAGCTATAGGGGCGTGGCAACCGTAGGTAGCTTACACACAACTAATAATACACGCAAGTATCAAGCGCAAACAAAGAGCGGGGTGATTCTATTAGCATCATAATGTCTCTACATTAGTTGCGGTGCGCGTAAGAAATAACACTTATGCGTTACAGCAACAACAGCTGGTATGTATAGAACTAACACAAGCCTCACCTCGCTAATTAATTTAGATAACAAACGATGCTACTGTAATTGAGCTGACATGAAAGATGACAACGAGCCGAGTCATGGCTTCAAATCCAAATGAAAGTGCAATACTTCTCGTTAATGCGTAAAGTCCTTGCACAGGGCCGCGCTAATACTATCTGTACCGCTTTAACTTGTACGGCTGATCACCAAAATAATCCTATTGAGCGATGCATAAAAAAAGCTTCAAATCGCGTGCTTGGACCTCAGATCCCAATTCACTTTCATAAAGAGCATCTCGGTTTGTCCCGAATTAAGCGCATGTCATCCGATGGGCAAACCTACTCGATGGGCAAAAAGCTTGAATGTTTGGAAGGCAAATGAAAAGGTCATTGGCTGACTGACATAAATTGTAATAATGCGACAGCTGTGAGATTCGAACTCACGCGGGTTACCCCATTAACTTAGCAGGCTAACGCCTTAACCACTCGGCCAAGCTGTCATCCCTGGCTGTTAACTGATACACTGATTACAAACTTTTTCCACCCTTACTCAAGCAACCACCATAGTCATGCAAATCGCTCGTGCGACACATTAAAGTATAGCACATGACACAAAGCGTAGTACGCTAAAAAAACACTCGAAAGCGGCCGCCCAATAGCAGCTAGATGCATTGACCTTTTTCGGTCGGCATGTCAAGTTCGAGGGTGTATATACGTACAAGTTTGAGAAAATGATACCATGCGAAGGAGATGACTTTTTAGATCACAGAGAAAACGAGCTGTCACCCCTTTCTAACGTCTTCGATGCTAACCACAATCACGATTGCAATAGCTTACTTGCATAGTCCTGGCGTTAGGCTTTCTTCTTCCAACAGACAGTCATACCGTGTGTGAAGGTGCCGTGCGCACCAATCGAACAGTATGCGCCCCACCACAAACCACCAAAGACAAGTGCATGACAAATAGATTATAAAATGAGCGGCGAATAGCTTACTCAATTGCTCTGACCAAATATACGTGAAGAAGCAGTATAAAATGGTAAGAAGAGCCCCAGGCGGGATCGAACCACCGACCTTTCGCTTACGAAGCGAGTGCTCTACCACTGAGCTATAGGGGCGTGGCAACCGTAGGTAGCTTACACACAACTAATATACACGCAAGTATCAAGCGCAAACAAAGAGCGGAGTGGGTCTATTAGCATCATAATGTCTCTACATTAGTTGCGGTGCGCGTAAGAAATTACACTTATGCGTTACAGCAACAACAGCTGGTATGTATAGAACTAACACAAGCCTCACCTCGCTAATTAATTTAGATAACAAACGATGTCTACTGTAATTGAGCTGACATGAAAGATGACAACGAGCCGAGTCATGGCTTCAAATCCAAATGAAAGTGCAATACTTCTCGTTAATGCGTAAAGTCCTTGCACAGGGCCGCGCTAAAACTATCTGTACCGCTTTAACTTGTACGGCTGATCACCAAAATAATCCTATTGAGCGATGCATAAAAAAAGCTTCAAATCGCGTGCTTGGACCTCAGATCCCAATTTACTTTCATAAAGAGCATCTCGGTTTGTCCCGAATTAAGCGCATGTCATCCGATGGGCAAACCTACTCGATGGGCAAAAAGCTTGAATGTTTGGAAGGCAAATGAAAAGGTCATTGGCTGACTGACATAAATTGTAATAATGCGACAGCTGTGAGATTCGAACTCACGCGGGTTACCCCATTAACTTAGCAGGCTAACGCCTTAACCACTCGGCCAAGCTGTCATCCCTGACTGTTAACTGATACACTGATTACAAACTTTTTCCACCTTTACTCAAGCAAACCACCATAGTCATGCAAATCGCTCGTGCGACACATTAAAGTATAGCACATGACACAAAGCGTAGTACGCTAAAAAAACACTCGAAAGCGGCCGCCCAATAGCAGCTAGATGCATTGACCTTTTTCGGTCGGCATGTCAAGTTCGAGGATGTATATACGTACAAGTTTGAGAAAATGATACCATGCGAAGGAGATGACTTTTTAGATCACAGAGAAAACGAGCTGTCACCCCTTTCTAACGTCTTCGATACTAACCACAATCACGATTGCAATAGCTTACTTGCATAGTCCTGGCGTTAGGCTTTCTTCTTCCAACAGACAGTCATACCGTGTGTGAAGGTGCCGTGCGCACCAATCGAACAGTATGCGCCCCACCACAAACCACCAAAGACAAGTGCATGACAAATAGATTATAAAATGAGCGGCGAATAGCTTACTCAATTGCTCTGACCAAATATACGTGAAGAAGCAGTATAAAATGGTAAGAAGAGCCCCCAGGCGGGATCGAACCACCGACCTTTCGCTTACGAAGCGAGTGCTCTACCACTGAGCTATAGGGGCGTGGCAACCGTAGGTAGCTTACACACAACTAATAATACACGCAAGTATCAAGCGCAAACAAAGAGCGGAGTGGGTCTATTAGCATCATAATGTCTCTACATTAGTTGCGGTGCGCGTAAGAAATAACACTTATGCGTTACAGCAACAACAGCTGGTATGTATAGAACTAACACAAGCCTCACCTCGCTAATTAATTTAGATAACAAACGATGTCTACTGTAATTGAGCTGACATGAAAGATGACAACGAGCCGAGTCATGGCTTCAAATCCAAATGAAAGTGCAATACTTCTCGTTAATGCGTAAAGTCCTTGCACAGGGCCGCGCTAAAACTATCTGTACCGCTTTAACTTGTACGGCTGATCACCAAAATAATCCTATTGAGCGATGCATAAAAAAAGCTTCAAATCGCGTGCAATCGAACAGTATGCGCCCCACCACAAACCACACAAGACAAGTGCATGACAAAATAGATTATGAAATGAGCGGCGAATAGCTTACTCCAATTGCTCTGACCAAATATACGTGAAGAAGCAGTATAAAATAGTAAG